>JAGXCT010035902.1:68191-89557 GCA_022495035.1 Philopotamus ludificatus | reverse complement strand
GTTTGGAACCTTTAATTGTTACTGAATATTTAAATAAAAATAAAGCAAACCCTCTCTCGTTTATATATAAACGGTACCGATGGGGTATAATTTGTACCGAAAGTATTGATTTTTCTCGAATAACTGTTTTATTATAAATCCTACGTTTTACATTTTTTTAATAATTGTCTAAAAAAGTCGAAAGATTAAATAATATAAATAATTATTGTCTGCATTACGAAAAAAACTAAAAAAGAAAATATTCGCGAGTGATCTTTTTCTCGCTCGCATCCGGTACGATGTGCCGAGTGCTAGCGAAACGTGGAATTGAGACGTGTTGCGAAAGCTCAACCTTCTGGTGATGAGTAAAATAATTCAACTGCAATTTATATGCTAAAAAAAATATTATTTCAGATATATTTAAGCTTTTTTTGGTATTAAAAATGAATCCTTATTAAAATAAAAAAAACAGGTTTACTTTTGTCAAATGTAAGTGCAAAAAATTTAATTTAAAACTTGTAGGCAATATATTATTTATTTAATATTATTCACTCTACACATTTTACGTCATAAAATAAAACCCTGTCTACGATTTTTTCTTCTCTAATCCCCTACTTTCAGAAAAGTGCTTATTTTCAGTGGAATTAATTTTAACAGTAAATGTGAGAATATTTTTATGTGTTTTCTGTACACTTTTATAACTTATCTCTTACGGTGGCCCAAAAACAACCGCCTCATCCGTCTGTCTTTAAATAATAAATAAAAATCTTGCTATTTTTTATAAATGGATTATTCTATGAATAAAAATAGTTATTGATTTGGTCGATATTTTAGATTTTAATTAATCAATATCAGGCGTAAATGACAACGCTCTCGGCGATGTGTTGCCGCAGACTGAGATCTCGCGGCACGTGTCACTCGCACTCGGCACATTGTACTGGATGCGAGCGAGAAAAAACATTGCATATAAACAGCAGCAAATATTTTTTTTATTTTTTTTTCGCAATTACAGACAATAAAGGAAGCTGATTAATAATAATATTAATTATTTGGGTTATATGCGAAATATTAAAGCTTAGCACTGACTTAAATTAAACAATAGTATAATATAACAATGATACACCTGGTTTAAACCTTAAAAAAGCATCATATGTTTATATTTTTTTAATATCCAAAAGATTGAGGGTACCTTTCTGAATAAATAAATTATATTAATAAAGTTTATTAAACTAGTTTCATACTATAAAAGCTAAACTAATGAATAAGGACTTAGTATACACGACATGTAAAGAAATACTGAAAATTAGTTGAAAATAAATTTATAAGGATAGTTTAAAATGCATTTATCAATTTAAATTCTAAATAATATTTTTTAATTCAATTTTCAATATTTTCTTCATAAATATTAAGCTGATTTTATCATTTTGCGAATCTTGAGCATATAAAATGGCGAGGGGAAAGTTTTCCGAACCGGACATAACTTGGAGCTTTTCAAAACTGAATAAGACTTAATATTTGCATACAGTGCATCCGAACTCTTGTTATTACAAAGTCGAGTACGAAAACTCGCGTAACACACTTTGAAAACATACGATATTACAACCGTGACGTATGATAAACGTGCTATTCCCCTCTCGGCCCTTATCGAAGTATGAAAATATTATTTTCAGCAAATAAGTAAATTTATTGAATCAATTTGTCCCCGGTGGAATTAATAAAGCATTTCTGAAGCGTCTCCCAAGCCACAATTTGCCTCGTTGCTTCGCTCGGTTGCACTTATAAAACATAATTTGATTAAATTTTCCGTTGCACCCCGAATGGAGATAGCATTCTCCCGGACAAGAAAAACTTTTGTTACGTGCTTCTTCTACTTCTTCTTGTACTACTTCTTCTATCCCTCCCCGCCGTCCCTGTCCGCTACGATGCCTTCTTGGCCAGATCTCCTCTCGGCTGTGATGAAAACTTCATGCTTATCTGAATACAAGTTAAAAACTTTCAAGAAACTTGTTTGACGCTTCTAATTGTGACAAGATATCCAATATTATTATTATCGCCGTATCAATGCGAATATTATTATTATTTAAAATATAATATATTTTTTTCCGCGTTAACGAGGCGTTTTCTCCAATTCAAATCTGAGACATTGTAGAATTGTTTCAGAAGCCACAAATAATTTCCAAGCCACTTGCCGCTACAAAACTGTTATCTTAAACTTTAAACGGTCCATGCCCGCCGCGGAGATTTTCGTAGCTTTAAAATCGTTATTAGGGTAATTACCCGTGCTGAAAATGTAGCACGAAAATATTCACGCTAATCTTTCGCAGTCCATATTCGGTTGTATGGCTTTGGTTACTCACTTGCAGGTATGACGTCGAATAGACAGGGAACTTTCTGGTTTCCGACAGAATTTGTAGCCCAGCATGCCAATGTGCCAAAATCGCTCGACATGATTGGTGTATAGGCCAACTCACTGGTCGTGCCTACGTTGGTAGTCTTGGACGAAGGTATCTGAAAAAAATATATAATATTTATCAAAAGAAAATATTAATATAAGAGGGATCAAAAATGAGTTAAAATAAGCTTGTGGCTTGTGTGTAAAGCACAATTTTAATTCTATGGTTTCTACGGAGCTATAAGGAGCCCAGGTTGCTTTCTGTGATGATTCTGTGACGGATGTGTTACCGGAAGTACCCGTAGTATCCGATCAGACGGTAAATTAAGTACGAATCGGCCCTACCCGCGTCCGATTATTATTTTTAAAATCCGCGCATTGACAGCTCAGCTCCCAGGCTGGCGACCTGATCCTTATTGAAGAGCCTAGTTAACCTGGAGGACAAACATCGCAACCCTGGCTACGAGGTTGAGCTGAACGCATCTCTGCTGGTGGCTTAGGAAGCTGATATATGAAGCACAGGACCGGCGGAGATCTCGTAGTGTCTTCTAGGTGGCGAAGACCCCCTTAGGGTTAGAAGGGTATTTAGGAAATAATAATGTGATGTGATCTTAAAAGCCCCAAACAAATCTGTTAATACAAAAACCTAATCTTAAACCCCAAGATGGCTTTGATATTTTTTTATCTAGAATAATCCATCCTTGAAAAAGTATGTACATGTATAATGTATCAATATGTATATCTGATATCTAACGGATTTCTCACAACATAACCAGTTTGCCTTGGGAAGGAAAACTCTAGTCTTGATACTTTTGCTCCTCCTCCTTTTTTCTAGGGATTTCTCTCTTTGAGGAAGTAATTCACATGATCAAAAGATTGATATTGTACGACTGTGTTATTTGTCACGTGCGATGTATCACTTGTGTCTTGTTATTAGCAGATAACGCCTAGAAAGGATGAGAACGAAACTTAGGCAAACCCCCTTCTATTTCCCTGTATAAAGTCTGAAGGGTAAAATCCGATACCAACAGTAGTAAAAGATACACGTCCAATGTCAGCAATAGCTAAGAGAGGGAAATTCTTTATAAAAAAAAACCGCATACCAAGACGGCTTGGGTCCTCGTAGTATGGACACAAAGGAAGCCCTAACGTTCCGTGTGAGACTCAGGTAATTAGAGAATTAAGATATTAATAAGAGAATTTGGTAAGACTTAGCGAGTGAATGCATCGTGGTTGGCAAATGATGATAAATAATAATACTGCCACTGAGCTAAGATAGTACATGATGTTTAACCAATCTGAGATATCTAATTGATATTGTCCTGGGAATGAATGTTAAATTTACAGCCCACTACCCTTGCATCTTCATCATCATTTTCCAGCCATAAGGCTCTCACTCGCTGAGGGCATGGGCCTTACTAAACTCTCGAATAACAGTCGAGGCCAAAGGAACCTGAATTTCACATGTGACGTGAGGGCTCCCCTTTCGTGTCCATATCGCGGGGACCCAATCCGTCTTGGTATGCGGCTTTTTGTAAAGAGTTTACTTTTTAATATATAAAAAAAATGATGATTCTGATGAAATATCGCTTAGAATAAAGGTAATACCATTCAAAATTGTCAGGCAAATAAATAAATGAAATCACAAATAATTAATCTCCAGTAAGAGCACTAGAGAATGATAGGATACAGGTTTTCTCAAAAAAAAATTACGGCCAAGCTCTAAAAGTTGGGTTCTGGCAAGTAGAGATGAGGCAAAATTTGACTTTCCGAAGAGCAAAAGGAGTTATACATGATATATGGGGATATACCGACCACAACTATCATTAGGGTGCCCAGACTCCAGGGGGTTAGTCACGGCAATACTTACAGGTAGCACATCCCTTGTTTTGTTATAGGTCCAAGAGAAGCGAATGGGTCCCGCATCTAGCGGCGAATCCACTTCGCACTTCAGCGATAGCGGAGTGTGCCTCAATGTTGCCACCTCCCTCGGTCTGTGTCCACTCTTGCACACTGGAACGTCTAGAAATAAAAAGAAATCGCATTAAATCCGTTTCATTTGACATTAGGCGAATGTCTTCGGTTTCAATTTGGGGGGCCCGCGGGCATAAATCAAACAGGGCGCCTCGAGCCCAACGTAATGAATTCGAAACAGGGCCGGCTTGCGGGCAATCTTGGATGTTTTACGGCGTTGCCGTTTTCAGAAAACACATAAATATTCAAATTCCGCGGTAATTTAGGCCGGCTGCCATAAAAGCCGGAAAAAATGCCCACATTTAAATAATGGACGGTATATCTGCTTATAAGTGTAAAAAAAAAACTATCAAAATATATTGTCTTTTTTCATATTGTATATATAACGGTTTCATAACTATTACAATGAACAATTGTTGTAGTGAAATGAGTGACTGTCGTGTGAACTTGAGGCTCGCTCCTCGGCCATAATTCACCGCTGATACCCGACACTCGCAGTCTCCGCGGACAAGGACACGGCGACTCGCACAAATTAAATCATAAAGAAGATGGCGAAAATTTCAACAGCAATCATTTACCCGGAGGATAATTACCCGGAGCGAGAGAGCGAGAGTGTGTAAGCAAAAAAGCAGGTGTAGCAAACGGGGGCCCGCAGATAAGGCTAATATGAGACACGGCCGCGGGCCTCGACCCCCTGAGGCTGTCGCACTAAATCGTGCCCCCCGCGGGTACCGTGGGGGTACGTTGGGGGCTTATTGACTCCCAGACTGGGTTCTTATCCTGGCTAGGCGCCTGCACCACTTTCCATTAAGTGCCCCCAGTCAGGATATCCGCCTCCTGATAAACCCGACACGTGCCCCAGCCTAGCCACCGTGTGTGGCCGTCGGTATTTCATGTGTTTATCGCCTGGCAACATTACTTTTATCGGTGATGGTGTGTTGAAAATCAGTAGGAGTGCACTGAAGATGCTGTGGCAGCCCTTGCGGTTTAGGGTTGTAAGCTCTGATGCAATGTTGTCTATGGTAAAGAACAAGAGATACCATGAACAGTTGAAGACACGTTGTACACTAACACTACTGTTATTTTGCAGTGGCGTACGGTGGACTTGATGTTGGGTGTGCCGAATGTGGAAAAATTTATGTCGCAAAAACGAAGAATAGAGTTAATGCATAAATAATAATAAAATTCATCAAAAAATACCGATTTTTTTTCCACATTCAGCACACCCAACATCAACACCACCGTACGCCTCTGATACTTTGTAATCTGTGGATTTTTTTTTGATATTCATATACAGTCTGCCTTTCTATAATGAAGAAATCGTAACCACTTTATAGAAAACATGCGTTATAGAAATCAAAGGCACTTATAAATAAAATATGAAAAGGGCTTTTTAATTTTTTCTTGTAAATTGGACGAAATCAATACATCGAATATTCTTCTATTCGCATATAATTAATGACCTTGTTCAATGACAATGTTTCGTGTTATACTATTTTTTATTTCACGTGGCAACGTATTCTGACTTGAAATAATTCAGTTTTTTCTAAGAAAATCAATCGTTTTGTTTTAGAAAATTAGATATCCGATTGTGCGCTTTTATTTCTCTCAATTTATAAGCAAGAAATATTTAAAACTAAAATAAATTTGAGTTAAAAAATAATGTAATTTAACATTCCCCCCTCAAAACTGAGTACTATAAAGTCGTCTAGTATTATTACCCCCAAAAAACCTAGAACAGATATTAATATGAAAATTAAAAAAACATCAAGGTATCTATTTTATTGCATGCAAGACAAGTGATGAAATTTAATATAAATGATTAACCCTTTTAATCCCAGCCTTTTTTGTATAGAATATACGAAGAATTCCAAGCAATTTTTTGTCACCCAAATGCACAACATTATGAATTTAAATTAAACGAAAAAAAATATATTAAGCATAATATATATTTTTTGTAAGTTTTGAGGCCGAAAATCGGCCCCTTGGAAATGTTCGTATACACTCGTTATGGCCGATGATTGACCCCGTGGTAGTAATAGGGTTACAAATAGGAAGTTCTGTGTAAAAAAAGTACCAATCCTTTTTGCATGATTTTCTTAGTAATTCATTTTTTTTCATTGCCTTTTTTCAATATCTACAAATTTTTTCGTATTTTATATATTTAATTGCCAATTAAAAAAAATGTAAATAAGTAAGTTTTTATATTTCTTAAATAACTCTTTTAATATACATATATACTACATGTCAGATTTTTTTTTAATCTATCTAACGAGGTCTAGAGAATAAATATTATAAATAATCAATGCCCTTCATGGTCTGTAATTGTAAAAAAAATAAAAACAACAATACTTGCAGCAGTTGCTACGCGCGAGATGTTTTTTCTAGCTCGCATACGGTACGATGTGCCGAGTGCCAGTGAAAAGTACGAGTGACACGTGCTGTGGGAGCTCAGTATGCCGCGAGACATCACCGAGAGCGTTGCTATTTACGCGTCGCATTGATTAGTTAAAATATCAATGATATCATTAATAACTAGTCTTATTCTTACAATAATCTATTTTTGAAAAAAAAAATCATGATAATAATTAAGAATTTATTAATATCTTGACTTAAAATGATTAGGGTCGTGAAGAGACCCCTTTCGGACGATACGGTTGTTGACGTTACATGCCCTAAAAGATGGGAATCTCAATACTCTGTTTACTTCAATTCCGTCTAATTAATCTTGTTGTCCAGAGTATAACTCTTGTTTATTATGTATGATAATCATCCTGGCCAGGGTCGTAAAGAATTCCTAGAATTTATAAATTTTCCCAAAAAGGAACCTCTTTGACCTCTTGGAGTACCAACGGAGCTTATTAGCAATTTACTTAAAGATTTGTATTATTTTAAGCTAACGCAACAAATTTGACTAGTAACAGCTTTGATTATTGTTTAATAATTAAGGAATTATTTATTTAAAAATATTTAAACAAAAGTTATTTTAATAATAAAAATATATTCACAGTTGATAAGTATTTTGAATATTCGGGAGTAGTTCGAGACTTTATTTTGTAATAATTATACGAATCGTTGAATAAAAACGATACAGTCGCAATATTGTTACAGAGTACAATGTCAATATTTTCAGAACAAACTTCAAAACTATGCTTCGGAGATAGTCTGAATAGTTTTGTGTTTGTTTCATACGAAAATAAAATAATATTTACTTTATATTCATTCTGTCAATTCGTTACGTAATATATTATTCGTATAAATAAAACGTTGAATAAATAATAGATTATTTTGGGATTATACATTAAAAGCTGATTATTGCCAAAACTATACGTTTGGTAATATCGACGGTTTGTCATAACACAGTATACATCGACGGGCTATAATTCCAAACTTAATTAAATTAATTAACATGATTCCTCATTGATTTAAACTCCAATTATAATTATCAGCCGATGACGGGGGATGTGTTTGATCCGATACGAGCCAACAAAGGACACTCGTGTAATAATAAATATTATTATAATTAATTTACTAATTATTTTCGTTATTAATTAAATTATCGTATTGTGTCACAACATCGGCTCGCTATTGTGTGAGAACGTTGTTTACCATAAATGCAGATATCAACGTCGGTTTATGACATCTTAAAAAATAACCGATTCCGTCTAGACACGGATCCTGTGGGGCTGAGCCCCTTATGGTGGGGCGGCTCAGTTTTATGGGGTGCAAATGATAGCCGATTTGTACTACCCCATTGGAAAATTGTGAAAAGACGCTGTCCGCTGAAAGAATATTACACACTTTGTTTCAGAGCGTAATAGAAAAAATATTATATATCACAATCCAATTTTTTCCGGGACATCGAAAATATTTCACGATTTTAACAAGATATTTCGTTAAATTTAATGACGTCGTATACTTAATTTTCGCAGCGTTCAGAGAGTCTCGGAAAATTTTTATCCGCGCCGAAGTTTTTCTCTTTCTCGCCCCCAATGAGATCTACTCAGATTGGTCCGGACAGTTGAGAAAATATGACTTCTTTTTTGGGGCCCTAGTTTAAAAATTGTTGCCGTATTGTTTAGCGATAACAAAGTCCCGGGTATGATTGTGAAGTCGTTTGGAATGAGGGAATGGCCCCACAAATTCAAAGTGGAAGAAGTTATACATGCAAAAAAATCTTACTTTTCGCGTTTAATTCGGCCGGATGATTATCGCGGCGGGAATAAACAATGCGAATTGCGTCGCGACGCCGTGTAATTAAACGCAAAATTAAGAAAAATATAATTATATATGTATCTTAATACAATCAGTCACGACTTGGTTTAGGAAAAACTGCGTTTTACTAATATCTGCATTATAGTAATCACATAATTGATTATCTGACGAGATAAAGTATAATCTACCGGAAAGTTCTGTCCGTTTTTAGAATAAAACTTGAACCTTAATAATAATATATTTTCCTTCATTATTTATGAACTTCTTACCAAGCGTAATGGCAATTTGTATATCCCATTTTTAAAAAAATGCCTTGAACCAGTGCTTGTCTGATATCTTCTTCGTTTTTAATTTTTTAGCCCTGCAAAAAATTTTGTAAGGACAGAAATAAGTAATAATCGGAGGGTGCTAGGTCCAAAATGGTTTGTTGAAACAATCAAGCCTTTCTGCATTCTCCGATATTGCCAAGAAAGGATTTTGCTCAAATATGATCTTGACAGAACTTTCCGGCAGACCCAATAAAATGTATTTTTAAATACAAAAACCATTTTTATATAATTAAAATCAGAACATAAAAAAGGGATTCGGTATCCTTTCCGTAAAAACCTAAAAAAACGCCTAAAGCATTTCCCATATTCTTAAAAAAAATAATGGGTTAAATTCACAAGTCGTAGTAATATATTCCATTGAAGATTTTTATAATTAAATATTTTCATTTAAAAAAAAGCTACTCAGTTATAATTAATATTATTAAAATTTATCACAAAAAATAAAATATTATTGTTCTCTGTTTAAATTGAAAAATATAAGACTATATTTTTATTTACATTAAAATAATACCCACTTCTAATCTAGTCATAAATGATTTTTATTTTTTTAAATATGTTGCATCCGTTGTTTGTAATATTTAAATTTAACAATTTTAAATCTTCTATATAAAATATTATTGTTTAATGCAAAGTGAGAGGAATAATAGATATTAAATTGGCAATAAAAATTTGAAAAAAGGACTCATCATCTCCTTAGAATAGAATATTATATCAAAAAAATACGGACCATATTCTTCAGTGTGGTTGAGATATTTTTTTAAATTAATTAATTACCTATAAAAATTAAAATGTTTGATTTGAATCTGCAGGATTATTTCATAATATTTTTTTAATATTTTATGATTCTGGATATTACACAAGAACATTTGAAGGATTTAAAACATCATAATGTTTAAATATTATTTTAATCATTTGCAAGCACTACGTCTTTAATTAAGCCTATGAGCGTAATATATTCTTCGCATCTTCAAAAGAATATTTTATGATATATCAAAATATCTAGATGAGAACTTAACAAAAAATATCTTCTATTCAAAATTGTTCCTGCATCTGTCAAAAATATAAAACAATCCACTTGTTTCAATCAACAATGCTCGCTGAAAAAAATTGGGGCCAAAAATACTTTAAAACAATTTTCGAAAAGAAGCTACATCTTTCACATTAAAAATAATAAATTAAGGTTTGGAGTTAATATAAAAAGAAATTTTATAATGTATAGTTTGATGCTTAAGAGAGAATTATAAAATTTCATGGGCTTTTATCAAGAAATATATTAATCCATTTTTCCCAGTGTTCCAATATTGGAACATTTTGTATTATTATCACCACTCCAATATCCATTAATGAATATAAATTGAATTTGCATCAATTGACAGCTGACAAGCTGACAAGCATTTTAAAGTTTGAGTCTACAGGAGAGAGCAGTGTTTTTTTCAAAAGCGTTATTTACTTTAACGAAAAAAAATCATTCGACAAGTGAATTTTGTTAACTTTTTAATATTTTTTTATATAATTATCATATTTATTAAAATGTGCTTTGTTATAGATTTATTATAATTGTATGGAAGGTTTTATTTGAGTTTTGGAAAAAATTTAAAAATTGTTTTAAAATCAATGCCAAATGTATTTATGTAAATTTTTCATGAATTTTCAGGCTAAGTCCAAGAATACTCTAGATGCCTTTAAAAATTAAAACTTACAGCAGACCTTGAAAACTGTAATGAATTTGTATTACACGGATTTTTGTAGAACCATATGATCGTGTTATACGAGGTCCTATGGCATTGATTATTAAAAGAATTATGATTTTAACCTTTTCTGTGGTTCATATTTTCCTAGTGGTGATTATATTATCTATGTTCGAATATACTATTTTTTAAAAATATATAAAAAATAACAGGGATTTTAATCTTTTTAACATCAGTCGGATTCTGTATTCATATGGATTACCAAGTTTTTTTATCTTTAAATAATTACAAGATGAATAATACGTGTTTTTTTCTGATAAATAAATAAGGGCCTGACTTAAAAAAATATGGCTAGTTAGACATAAAACTAATTTCGTCTGCAAATCGATCTAGATCCGGGCTGCTGGGTGGTTGATCCTTCGTGGCTATCGAGCACGTCTTGGGGATCATGACATTCCTCCGATCGACGTCGAAGCTTTGGACCAAGCCGCACTCAAGAAGAGACTACATAATATCGCGTTAAATATATGGTCTGCTGAGAGTAGGGACAGTACTGGTTTCCGGTTCTTCCCCGATGTACTAGCTCGAGTTAAGCTGCATTGGTTTATTCCTGACCATTACGTGTCCCAGTTTATCACGGGACATGGCTCCTTTAACGCCATTCTTCATCGTCTGGACCTCAAGGATGATCCGGTTTGCGAGTTTTGTGACTCCAATGAACAATCATCGAAACACATTCTTTGGGAATGTCCGGAGTTTTCTTATGAAAGAGCGACTATGCTCAATGTTGTGAGGGGGTACCCTGGTCCCGTCTGTCACCAGGACCTTGTCTCCTCCATCCCTGCTTACAGGGCTTTTGTGAGTTACGCCGGCTAGGTCGGAGCGAGATTCTCCTCCCTTAATATATTACCCTTGCCTTTTTATGTGTAGGTCACATGTATTTCCAAGGAGTATTTAGTAGCGATGGTTGCCACGATGGCTCGTCAGAGGTAGTCTACATTTAGACACCGTAGGGCGGACCCTCCAAGATAACCTCAGACATATTTTGTCGTGATTTATAATACTGTTGTAACAATTATTTAGAATTTACTTTGCAAATCAACCCGCTTTTCTGCAGTTTATCGATAATAAGGTAATAAACCGTTATATTATTAATATATTTTTTTTAAATAATATTAAATTAAGGCTAGGGTCTGAATTTCAGGAAAACTTTTCCAAACAGTAATAATTTAATGTGTCTCGCGGAGATTAAAAAAAATCAGAAAATTGCCAATTCCTGTCCTACGGAGCAACATTTCCTGTTTAAATTCCTGTTGAAGAAAGTCGTCCTTTAATCAAATAAAAGTCAGAGACGCCCCGATCCGGCGTCTAATGTGCCCTCCCTCCGCCCCCCTACGCCGCCTCACCCCACAACAGGCACGTGATTTGCATGTGCAAAATAAAATTTAGCAATTTGGCAACACTCACACAGAATGGTGATTGTCAGCGTTTGGCTCTTGGCTTGACCCTCGGAGTTAGTCGCCTTGCACGAGTAGTTGCCCGAGTCTTCGCGGGTCAAGTTGCGAAGGCGCATCGTCCTGCCGAGCACCACGAGGCCCTCGGCGGGGTTGTTGTGCAGCTCCTCGTTCTGAAAATAAATTATGCAAATTAGACAATAGACAATGTATATATTCAAATGGAAAATTTGATACGTGCAGGGTCGCAGGTCTGAGTGGGCCCTCGCTAGGGCGTTTAATTCGTCACGCGTCACCGCTGTAGACGTTGCAAAATTTTAATGCTAATGCACGTATTAAAATTCGCAATGAAATATTTATGGATTATTAATAGAACGCGGACTGAATGTGGAATAAATTACGGGCTGAAAATGTGAATTTTCAGAGATACACACGTGTATTGAAAATCCATTATGTATTTAATTATTACAACATAAAAACCACATCATCGTAAATATGAATATATAAAATAATGACAGTGTAAGGATTAGTCCTCTGAATAATTTATTAGCAGATTTTAGCATGCTGGGGATTAAAATAAAAATATTTTTAAAACGCAATTTATTTATAAAGAACTATTTAAATGGAACTAGACGTGGTGTCCACTTTGATATACGTGATATTGGATTTATTATCTCATTGAATATATTTAAAATGTATGAAAGTACATGTTAGTGGTCTGAAAGATTGAATTTCAAGCCTAATTCAATTATAATTAAGTATTAATGTTCACATAATTTCGAAAAAACACGGTTCAGATGGCCGTTTAATTTTTTTAACACGCTTATAATTTTTTTATTTTAATATTGACAAACAATTATAAAAAAAGTATTAATTTTATATCAAATAATATAGGGTGTATCTCAAAACAGCGATTTTTTAGAAGAATAATATAAATATTAGCAGGGCGGCTTCATCCATAGACACTGTGAGCTTACAGCACCCCCAAGCGAATCGAGGAAAAATATATTTTAATATATCTATTGATTATATATTATATAAATGAAAATATAAATTTAATTTATATTTAGTGTTACGCTGCGCAGTGTAGAGCAAAGCGCTGTTCACTAGTCAGCGCTATCAGCGTCGTGTATTCGATGGATTCGGGGCGGTAGGGGGGTGGGGTGAGGTCTCGTTGCTAAGCGCTGCGACTAAGTGTTGATAAGTCCCGCACGTCTATACTTGGTCAGGATTTCTATTAAATGTTTTATAAAGAAAATAATCAATAAAAAAAATAATACATTACACTCTCCTATGACGTTCCCTGCTATACTGCGGTTTTCTATAACGAGTTATTTACTTGAATCAGCGAATAAGAAAAATGTTCGATATATTGATTTCGTTAAAAAATATTTATCTACGTTAGTAATATTTTTTGCATGGTTTTAAAATAAATAAGGCTTTATAAAATATTTAATGGCAATCAAGTATGGACGCGCGGGACTTCTCTGAGTCGCAGCGCAACACAGCGACACCCTGCTGCCGCCCCGCATCCATCGAATACACGACGCAGATAGCTCTAACTAGCGATCAGCGCTCTTGTTCTACACTTAAATATAAGTTAAATTTATATTTTCATTTACATAATAAATAATCATTAGACACATATATATTAATATATAAAAATATATTTATCCTCAATTTGTTTGGGGGTGCAGTAGCTCCGCAGTCTATATAAATGAGCCGCCCTGTCTGATATTTATATTAAGCATTAAAAAATCACTGCCCAAATAATGCATTAGTGCAGTGGTTTTTAACCTGTGTTCGATCGAACCCCAGGCGTTCGGCGAGTCAGTCTTCTGGGTTCGGGGGAGGTCAAAACACACACCAAAATTATTGTACGATATTATGAAAAATGATACGGCGTATGATATAAGGGTTCGGTGAACGCGGATATGAAACTGGTGGGGTTCAGTACCTCCAACAAGGTTAAGAACCACTGCACTAGTGTTTTCCATAACGTGTCCCCATTTCTTTGTCGTAGGAGGACTGTCTGGGAACCGGAATTCTTTAAAATTTCGCAATCAAAGGTCAAAACATCATTAAACGCTAAAATACTAAAAAAGTTAGGATTTTACTAATTGACTATTTTTTACATGATATTTTAATTTTTCATTATTTATTTTAATCATTTTTCTATAAATGGTCAGCTTTTTAAAACTGTATTTTTATTAATTTATAGTCCTTTGGTTTTTTTAACACTACCAAGTAATTAAAAACCAAAATATATTTTTTCTAAAATATAATTAAAAATTTTACTCGAATGATAGTAAAAGATTTTTACTGATAATTACATTATTATTTCAATTATTAAAAATAATATATTATATATAACGATTTTTAAATACATATTTAAATTAAAATAAACAATTAGTCGGTTAGCAAACCGCATAAAAATATTTAGAAACGGAATCAATAGATGTCGCTACAATCTAAAAAAAATCAAGGCTAATGCCGGTTCAATTCATAACCAATCCACGGTCCATAGACATCTCAAATCAATTTTAAACCTTCACACATAGTGATCTGCTTTCGTTAGTTTTGCGGAAAACGAAATAAAATATTGTTAGGTTCGGTGCCGAACCCACATAATCCTTAACGGGGCATAGGCATTGACACATTCCTGGTCCTGCGGGACACCCTGAGGTATTCGAAATCCAAAACCTCAGACGCAGTTGGTCAGGGGGTCCCGTGACACCACACACTTTGTAGTGATATATTTGATAAACAAGCTCTTTGCCAAAATTCTTATTTAAACAGCTACCCTAATAACTTATCCATCCCCACGAATAAATAACAATAAATATTATTTAATTACGCAACACGGCGCTACTGATATTCAATTAATTATTATAATAAATTAGAACATATTTTTGGTCTAATTTATTATATGCACAGTGGTACATTACCAACACAGTGGCCCAGATATCGTCGCGAGTGGTCATCTGTGTGACGGGACACGTGTCCAATGACAAATTGTCATTTGGCTAAAAGGCCAAATTAATAATACTCACGCACGACATCCAAATTGTCAACAGTGGTCAATGATAACAGTCATGGATGTTCCCGAATTAATATGAAAATCCATATATATTTATTTAGAATATATTTCGGAAGAGCGATCGAGCCGGATTCGTACATATCCAGAGGGCCGGGTACGTGCGACATTGATATTCCGTAATTTTGTTACGAGTTGCCTGCTCCTGACATCCTTCATCCAGGCACGCCCTAAGCTCACATCAAAAGTTGGTCGTAAGTTCGGAGTCGTAAGCCAGCCAGTCTCTGATGCAAGATAATTTTTTACGGGCCCGGAGCTTTTGTAAATTTTCAGCATTAGACTCGAGATAATTAAATGAATACTTAATTCCTCCCTAAGATAAGATGGAAGAGTGAGAAGATTGAGTTTCGGTAATCACACGCACGCTTACGCGTCAAAGGGACTCAGCCCTTTGAGGCACCCGTCCTAATTACATGTTTAAAAAGTGACCGTGTTTTAACTGGATGTACAAAGGCGTCCAAATATAGCATCGACACTTAAGCAGACTGGGGGGAGTTTAGAATAATTTTATTAAAATGATGGCGGATTGGTGTCGCAAATTCTGCGACACTCTACTAATTATTACATTTTAAATTCAATATGATATATTGTATTAATTATAATCATTAATAATTAATGAAATAAAACGTTTTCAAACGAGGATATTAATTTTATAAATAAATATTAGAACAATCATCAAATTTTCATATAAAATACTCTAGTTTTATCATAAATACAATAAAATATGATAATAAGTATTTAGCGGGGCGTACGGTGGTGTTGATGTTGGGTGTGCTTAATGTGGAAAAAAAAATACAGTTGTTTTTTAATGAATTTTATTATTATTTATACATTAATTCTATTATTCGTTTTTGCGACCTAAATTTTTCAATGGAAATATCGTAAAGTGTGCATTTCTGTTTTAGTTTTATGCGTATTTTTTTCTCCATTGATATCACTTGAAAAATTCATTAAAAAAAAACTGTATTTTTCTTACATTTTTTCCACATTCAGCACACCCAACATCAAAATCACCGTACGCCACTGATATTTAGTATCAAACGATTTGCCTTGCCATAACTAGTGTTATGGCTTGTAGGTAACATGCATATATTAGATGGACCCAAATGTAATGTCGCACTTTCGGAAAGCATAGTTTCAGGTTGGTTTTCTTCACTCCTTTGACTGAAAAAGACGTATTTGAATATTTCGTGTGTCGTTAGAAGTCTCCAATCTTCATTTTGCGTAGATTTTTTTTTAATATTTCCTTTAATATTGACCGAGACGTGTCAATGGAAAGATCATTTGCGTAGCTGTATGCTGTTTCAGTTTTACGCCAAAAAAAACGCAACGGAGGCAACAAAAAATATTTGCGATGTTTATAGAGACGCTTTAAACATCAGGGAATATCAAAGATGGTTAAAAAAATTAAATCAGGCAATGTTGATTTGAAAAATAAGCCGGTACTTCATAGTCGTCAACTCAAAGATACCTGAAAAAATGGGGAAGTTTAAAAATGAAGGCGTTTGGGTCCCCCATGAGTTTACTGAGAGAAACAAACACATGAGGCGCGGTGTCTGTAAGTTATTAAAGGAGAAAGAAGAGTCCAAAAATTAGGTTTGACAGATTTATTGCCTCTGGCTCATTCTCCAGATCTTGCTCCATCGAATCATTTTTTTTTTAAATCAGAAGATGAAATAAAATCAGCTCTTTCAGACTATTTTGATTCTAAACCTGCAGAGTTTTATAAGAAAGGCATTTTAGATTTACCTAATAGATGGCAAAAGGTCATAGAAAATATTGCTAATAATTTTGTATAATTAATTATTAGAAAAATGAGTTTTAGTTTCATTAAAAAAAAGGAGACATTACATTTGGGTCCTTCTAATATTTCGATAATGCAAGTTAAACGCGATTGAGCTAAGTTAGTAGTTGGATAGATACGACAATATCCGACGAAAACTATAAATTCAGGGAACTCTTTATAACACTGACCAAGGGGTATGTAAGAGGAAGACACCCATTACCTCTGCATGTCCAAAAAGGGTCAACTTATATAATAAACTGCACTCGAACATTAGGTTATAAAAAATCGCGATTTTTTTGAGTCCTCCGAATATTAATTAAATAATTTATTTATGATGTAAAAGAAAGATTCCAAAGCACTATTCGCGCATGTAAAGATTCTAAAGATGAAAGGAGAATAAATCCCTTACACTAAAATTCCCTCCAGTTTCAAAACACGACACTGGTTAATTTTAATATTATTTCAGTTGGATTAAAATGTATATTATTTGTTTTATAACTATTTATTCAACAAAGGATAGATGGCATTAAAATAATTTATTCCAACGCGCTAATCTACCTTTTTTATGAAACATACAGAGGGTCTCTTTCTCTTACATGTTATAAAGAATTCTTCGAATTCATGGTTTTCGTCGGACACCTATCCGACTACTAAGTTAGCTCAGTCGCGGTTGACTTACATTATCTAAATAATATGCATGTTACCTACAAGCCATATAACCGACCCCGGGGACCCGGAAGAAATCGCGCATTTTTATAAATGTAAATTTTTTAAAATTTCTAATACATAAAACATAATTTCTAGTATTAATAAAAAATGTTTTCCGTCTTTCTTGTAGTGCTTTATTATTTTTTTAAATAAATTTTCTGATTTTAAATCGATATATTCGTTCAAGTGGTTTTCGTCTTCAGCTTAGATTTCTATTACCCTATTTGAACCTTTGAAACCTAAATTAACATCTATGTGTTGTCAGCACATCTCCATTAACTTATTCAAACACTTGAGTGGCTTTACTGGCATTTAAGCCCTGGTAGAAAAAAGTAGAATACAATATCTGATGTGTCCTTTATTAATTTCCGGTTTGAAAATACGCGATTTCTTTCAGGTTTCCCGAATATTAATATATATATATATATACAGGTTTTGCACTTCAATCCTTTTTCTTTAAATGTCTTTCGAAAAATGGTTAATTTTAAATTCAAAAGGTTAATTTTAAATATAAAATGGTTAATTTGAAGTGAAAATCCTGTATATTTAAAATATATAACCTTCTTAGTCTACTCTCAATGAGGTACAATAACAGTTACAAATATAAATGATAAAGTTTTATATATAGTTTTCATTTTTTTTTTTAAATTGACTAGAAATATCAGTTTTCATTTTCATTTCTTTGCATAGGAACCCCAAATTTTAAAAGGTTTAATAAATTTAACAAAGGATTATGAAGAGCTTTTAAGTCACAATAATTTATCGGTAATTAAATTAATCTGATAAATGATAAGCATACTATGAAAAATTAAAAGAAAAATCATTTAGAAGAGCCTTAAAGAATAAAATAAAAGCTTCACGTACATAATTCTTAGTGATGTTATTTATTTGATTAGAATTTTTAAACATTTTAAAAATATGTCTTAAATTCTGTAGTATCCTTTTTCTATACAATCTATTTATATTTATTATATATAATCGAATGAATAATTTTATTTACAATAAAATAAAGTCGAGTTTAATTAATTCAGATTAACACTTTCAATTTGATTTTAGGTCTTTGGATTTTTTTTATCATCTATAGTAGTTCAGCTTAACTATCCAAATTTTATATTTTTTATTTAATATCTTAAGAATCAATAAATGTAATAATATCATCGAGGCAATCGTAATATAACTAAAATAAATAAAATCTACCATGTGGAATTAGCTCATTATGCATGTAATTGCTTACGTAACTATTTATCATACCCTAATGTGTATTACTTCTTATTTTTTTTAATCGAATATTCAAGAAATTCGCCACTAACCACATTTTTTTCCACGATCAAAGAGTGTAAGGTCAAGATTTTTACACGGGTAAAATTTATAGCTGTAACGGCCCAATTCCCACCGATCAACCCCTCACCCCCACTCCCTCCCGCCGTCAGTACAAAGGTTTCCCCATGACGGAATAATAGAAAGGGAGAGAGAGATAGATAGAGAGAGAAAAGATTTATAACTCGCCTAAGAAAACAAAGTGAAATGCCAAATTAACCGATCCCCCGCGTCTGGTGAATGTGATTTAGGGTTGAAGAGTGTTTATTTAAAGGTCCCGTATCCCATCGCCCTTTTTTTACCACTCTCGTTTTCCGGGGGCAGGCGGTCCAACTGGAGGGTGGGATATCGGCCTTGTGCCGAAAATTAATTTGGCCAATTACCATTATCATCGGTTCCGGTCTACAGATTATCTGAGAGCGAAACTCTAGCGCTGACGTCATCGATTTAAAATAAAAATCGACTTTTTCATTGCGCCCCCCCTCGGTAGCAGGGCTCGTGATTAATTCGTTTTGTGCGAATGCTAAGAGTTGTTCGGGACTGGTTCATCAATTATTGCATTAGTTGACCTTAAGAACTAATCCGTACAAATTATAGTCGAGGATTTGAGTGTCATGTAAATCCGGGTCGCGAGCAGACAGAGGTCCGGCGAGCGTGAAATATCCGGTTCGGCGAGGGTTAACTGTTAATACGCGAGACAGGGCCAACGCAAAGCTAAGAATATTATGCTAACTATGAACGAGAACGACTTAAACAATGACAGTTATCATAATAAAAAAGCTTAAAGCTCAATATTAACATTTTAATCGGGGGGTGTTTTTAAGATGTTTCTAATTTTTGCACACATATGGCCCGCGTTTGTCCCGATTAATGTTTCACACCGGGACTCGCTAATTCTGTAGACAGATAGTTTATCACCCGAGCACCTGACGCGTATATAATTCATAAAGGGCGACACTCAGGGCTGGCACAAGGCTTTGTCCGCCTGGAGCGCCTCAGCTCAAAGAATAGGTGGCGAGGCCCTGTGACCCGGCCAGGCTCGCCACCACCAATGTTTGCTGTGTCGATGCCGGGTATTTGCTCTGGGTAAGGTCTGACGATTAGTATGCCTGGGCACAAAGGACATTACTTTGCTACCATCGGCGTGTATATGTGTTTTGTGTATGACGTACGTGTTTACCGATGCTGCTGTCTACATGGATTTGTATTGTGACGGTTCAACGGATTTGGATCCGACGTGAGAAAGCAATCGGACTCGCCAGAGCTTTCTACTGTTCTAAAATATCATATATTAAATTTAGAATTTTACAAGATGCAAGGAGAATGAGTCTTTGACACTGATATTCCCCGAGTGTCAAACCACGACACTGGCTAATTTTTAATATATTTTATAAGTATTTATTCAACGAAGGATAGATGGTATTAAATTAATTAATTCCAACGCAGGAAGAAATATGCCAGGTCAACATCCCCTCGCGTCTATAGA
Source organism: Philopotamus ludificatus (assembly GCA_022495035.1). NCBI lineage: Eukaryota > Metazoa > Arthropoda > Insecta > Trichoptera > Philopotamidae > Philopotamus > Philopotamus ludificatus. The sequence continues at coordinate 69,132 of JAGXCT010035902.1, read as the reverse complement.
CACGAGCTATTATTATTCAACTAAACACGTGCAAGGTCATTGAAAATATAAAAATGGGTCAAATATTTGATTTGCTTCAAATGGCAAAATACAATTAAAAAAACCTAACCCCAAATTTTGTATGGGTGCCTAACTTTCTATAGCGTTGTCCCTATCTGAACGCTATAGGAAGGTTGACTGTACATTATTTTTTCAAATTAAATAATAATAAAAACTTGGTTTAAGTTGTTTGCTAAAATATCTTTTGAGGCAATACGTCTAGCCCACGGAGTGGAAATGATTTAGGAAATCCTCAGCAACTTTGTTCATTTGTATTTATTTTTAGATTTGTTAAATACTATTTAAAATATTGAAATTATTTTTGTCAAAAATTAAGATTGCATTTCTAGTAAAACAACCAGAATTTTCTAATATAAAATGATCTGAATAAAAATAAGATTTCATTGTTTTTTTACTCTATAAGTCACAAAAAATGTACAGGCTGTTAACGGATCATAACTTTCTGATTTATCTATTTTTTTAAGGTGTAATTATTTGGAAATAATAAGTCAACCAAGATTGATTTTTAAATAAAGAAAATTAATGTGAAATTGCTATTACTAAATATAAAAGACAGTATCACAGATTCAGACAGTTTCAACTACGTTACTTAGCAATTAATCGTAATAAAAAATAAATTTCGGAGGAATAGAGCTGTGTGAGTGTTTATAGACAGCGTTTCGGAAGACCAAGAACATAAACGAGCTTTATTTACTAAAAAAAATACTGGAAAGTATTGCAGACTGAAGAAAACAATTTTCCAAATGGTATTTAGAAATGATAAAGCTATAATTTATCAGCATCACTTCACTTACTAGGCAACTGTAAATCTGCATTACAGTGACAGTACAGTGACAGTACAGTGACAGTACAGTGACAGTACAGTGACAGTACAGTGACAG
>JAGXCT010035902.1:27407-68091 GCA_022495035.1 Philopotamus ludificatus | reverse complement strand
TACAGTGACTGGTGACAATTAGTTAAATTTAATGCAAGAGTATTTTACCACGTATTCTGAAGGACATTGAAGGTAAAGATGGCGAATTTTATTTCCAACAGGACGATACACCTCCACATTATCTTCGAGCATATCTCAATGGCAAGCTTCCAAACAGATGGCTTGGACGAAGAGATCTCATAGAATACCCTACCTGTTTCTAAGATCTGACGCCACTGGACTTTTTCATGTAGAGATACCCTAAGGATTATATCTACGCCAGAAAACCGACGACACTGGAATAATTAAATGCGGCAATTGTGCAAGATAAAAATAAAATAAAAAAATAGGATAGGAGGATTAACCTATTCGAAAGGTTATCTGAAGGATAGATGGCATTATTTTGGATGGCAGGTAGGTATTGGATCTCTCACATTCCTCTCAGCTAGTGTCGTAAAGAATTCCTGTATTCTTAACGTATCCGAATACTAAATTAGTTCAGTCGCACATAAAATACATGATCGCAATAATGTTACCTACAAGCCATGACACTAATTAATAATAGACCTAATAAATATCTATCTATCTCTCTCAGGTCGTAAACAGAACCATCTATGAAAGCCTATGAAATCTAAGAATATTTTATGATAATGGCAAATTTTATGAAAATGTAAGTACGAGAGACTTTTTACTTACGCTTTTAAAAAAAATACGTACATGGATAGTTGACGCTTTAACTCTAATGCCATCCATAAATCATCTAATAAATAAATAAATCATACCTTTTTAGTATAAAGAATCTAAAAACGACTAATAAATCAAATAAATAGTCTACTTTCTCATATTAAACATAAAATATGAAGTTAAATAATCCATGAAATCGGAAAATTTCTCCACAGGAGGAACAAAGCAACACGTATGTATACAAAGTAATTAAAGAAAAGGGTTTAAATCTTTAAAAATACCTATAATTATATCTTTCATAAAAATGAATAAAGAATAGTATTGGTGTTAAAATTTCAACTAATCTCAAGACTTTTCAAATTGATTGGATATTGAAACTGAATTCCTATAAAATTCCAGTCATGAGCCAATCAATCCTGGATTCTTTCGACAATGCGCTAAGTGCCCCGTCGATGGGTTACGGAAGACTGTTGCCGTATTCATGAGACCTAATTGGCCCCAGATTGCGTCGGGCCCGTTACCATCAACATTTACCAAGAATAGGCCGCATGTTACCAACTTGGCCAATTTACTACAATAATTCAATTTCGCCTTACGTAGGCCTCGTTCGCCTTTAATTACCATCGGCCCGAGCGATCGGGAGACGCGTGTGTAAACTCGAGGGGCAAACAGAGGATAATCATCGGCGCTAATGGCGTCGATGATGACGCAGAACACGTGATAACTTAGGACATGATTGCAACATATTTAAGCTCACCTGCGTCAAACGCTTATGTAACGATGGAATTCATATCGAGGCGACAAAGTGTTAAAAGCTTTCGAAACTTTTCAAACGGCATCGACAAACTTGAAACGGTTAGTTATCTGAAACTTTTTGTCGAGAATAAAATGGAGGGCGTTGCGTTTGTTCCGCCGTTCAAATTTATCTGCGGTCGCGAATTTATTGAATTTTTAAAGACCGTATTGAAGTGCTTTTCAAAGTAATGGCTGCCTGTTGTGTTCGGGGTTTGCTGCAATTTGTTGCCGAAGCCGTCGCATAGTGGCTTCTGCATCATACACCTGATGCTGCACTCCGTAACGAGATACGTACGCTGCACAAATGCATATTGATTCACCTGGGGGCGTTCGAAAAGTTTCGCTATTCTATAAATCCGCAGGGAGACATCCTGTAGCTTAATCTGGCGCAGGATCAAGGTTGACGCCGCCAATCGGGCATTCCTTCTAATTGGGGAATTAAACTATCCGAGGATAATTCTCAAGAATTTCAATCGAACGATTCCCGCCTTCAGCCGAACCCTTTGTGGCCGTCCAACTTTAGGGCACACAATTGATTCTGAGACCTAGCCGAGGACCAAGTTGAGAATAAATGAGGTCTGCCAAGAGCCGCTATCTCCGATCGTCTACCAGTCTACGCAGAGAATGAGCCAGCCTCTCATACCTGAGCGCTGAAACTCTGACAATTTTCCACATCCATTTTATATGATTATCTAATCACAAACCACAATTGTCAGACATCTCACGCTCCAGATTAAAGATATACACGATCCCTAAACGAGGATCGCCTATCAATATTATGCCGGCATCATAAAAATTGATATTACTCATAAAATCAACCCCTACCATACTGACATTGCGGCCACACCGTAGTCCCTAAATCCCTAACCCCTGGATATTTAATATCCACAATTAACCTGTGTATACGAGCACCTTAAATCTGATAGGGCTAGATCGAATTTGTATCGGCAGATCAATAACGAGGCCGACGGCAACATTTATAGTCGCATTACAACCGTTGGAGAAAAATTACAAGGGTATGGTGGCCGGTGAATGACACGGGATCGGGTTATGGTTGTTTTTGTATGGGGCCCGAACAATGAATCTTGAATGAATGGCCGCCGAGCGAAAGAAACCCTCGTAATAATTGATGGGCGACGATAAGGGCGGCAAGGTTCCTTTGTACCGCATTAATGAAAGCAAAACAATGCCCGGTTGAAGGTAACTGATTGGGGTCAGAGCGATAGTCTCGCATTGGCGAAAAGCAATTTCGGGTTTTGAATTGCAGTCCACGGTGGTATGTGCAAGTGATGGCCCCTGTCCGACCCGCCGAAGTGCTTCTTCATCGCTCAGGGCGTTATCGATGCGGACGTTGAAAGGTGGTCATATTTTCATACTTTCCGAGTCATCGTGTTGAGGTGCTCCAGTGCTTTAACCGCACAATGTATCATGCGGATAATCTGGTTTAATGCCAATAAAACAATTTTGACATTGATGCATGTGAGTTATAATAATACCTTGCTGCAAATATCGTCCGTGTGATGTATGCAGTCGAAAGCAAAGACTACATAAGCTTGGTAACTTTAAATTTTGTTTAATATTATAAATAAGCTTTACGTAAACGATAATTAAAATAGTTTATTTTAATATTGTACCGAGCAGTGAAATTGTAACACCTTACAATTTCGAGTAAGCCGGTTAGATAAGATCTGGTAAGTAACGGATTATCAAAAACATTTTGGGATATATATTATTACAAGAGTCCTTCAACAAGAGCCAGGCCGCTATCCAGGCCAATTCGGCGACGTGTATGTTACAGGAGTAGCACCCGATCAGACCGTAAGTTAAATACAAATTGGCTCTAGCCTCGTCTGATTATTATTCTTACAATACGTTGTCAGCTCAACTCCCAGACTTAAGGCTAGGGACCTGACTCGTATTCGAAGAGCCAAGGTAACCTGGATGACGACAGTCCTGACATCAGGGTTGAGACAGACGTGTCTCTACTGAAGATCGGGTAGTGTCCTCCAGGTCTCAAAGACGTGCCGCAGGGTTAGAAGGCTACTTAAATTAAGTATGCTAAAATTCATAGACTTCTGGATCAGTAAATTTCTGACTAGCCAATTTCAAGGCTAGACTTAAAGAGTTTAATCTTGTAGCTTCTCGACCTTGGTGTGGGTACGTCTGTCAGGATTAAAGTCACTTCTGTGGTTTCTTTCCTTGTCTGAAGGCTGTACGTCACGACCTACTCTGTCCGATGCGGCATTTCCGCTACGGGTTTACTTCCTTTTCAAATACCACGTCTAATAATATTTATTTTAACGGGTATATCTACTTTGATCATTTTTATACCTCAGTATATTATGGAGAAAAAGAAATTGCAAGAGAAATTAAAGAAAAAGAGAGGCTTAAAAAGGAAGGAGAGGAATTACTTAAAGAAAAAGAATCTCGTGCATCAAGGAGACGTAAATGTGTGCCGCCCGAGAGGACATAAGAAATGGGATCCTGTGGACGAACCTGAGAAACCTGTCGAAGTTAAGCAAACAATTATATCTGGTCGGTTATGGACGGATAATAATTTAGCGGACCTCTTGCAACTTGTCAAAAAATATCCAGGTGGAACAAGTGTAAGGTGGGACGTGATCGCCGAGGTTATGAGAAGGAACGCTAGTAAAGTAACCCACATGGCTGCTACGTATCTGCTGCTGCTGCTTATCCAAGTATCCTAGAGACGGTGCATCAGATCGATGGGATAAAATAGCAAAATGTGGGCCAGAAAAAACTAGAAAAGAATGTTTGCTTCGTTACAAGTATCTGGTGGAATTAGTAATGAAACAAAAGTGAGAGTGACGAAGCTGCAACGTACCCTACTGAATAATATATTTATAGAATACTAAGGATTTAATGTAAAATATAAAGAATCATTTTTAAATGCTGAAAATGCGGAAAAAAATTGTTTAAACAACATGGACCTGGTCAGCAACATAATTTGCCACAAGGTATTTGCTTGCTTTACATCAAACTTCGAAGAGTTGTGCAAGACTAAATTCCCTTCTTCTTCTCCCTTTTCTTAAGAAATTTTATCAAAGAGATTTTATTTTATTTAGCACAGCGCTCCGTAAAAGAATTGCGGCAGACGATCGATTAATGTGGCGGCTGTGTCTACAAAATTGATTCTTAATAGTAGTGGATATTCGTGAGAAGTTTATAAAAGGTGTTAGAATAGAATTTTGGATATACACCATACGGAGAAGATTGTGTAAAGGCTATTTAATAGCCCAATGGTCAGCGAAAAACCATTCATTACGAAGAATGTGATCAAATCTAGATCAGAAAAAGCGAAAATTCACCAAAACTGGACAAAATCGACCAGCAAAAAGTCATTTTTTTCGATGAATTTCATTTTTTTTATTCAGTTTATGTGGTGTAGATTTAATGAGCGGATGCACGAAAAATTCCTGGGAATACTGTGAAGCAAAATCAATTATTATCAAGACAAAGATAATAATATTAAATAATTATTACTTGTGGTGTGGCGCGAGATTTTGGAAAAAATTGTCGGTATGTTTCTAAAGATAAAAGGCACTGGTGTTAAGTATTATATTTATCAGGCGCCCGTGGAATCTGAAAAATTACTAATGCAACCTTAAGTCAAAATTTCAATTAATAATTTATCTTTTTTATAAATGAGAAAAAAACACAGCACCATATAAAAATAACATTTTTTTGCCTTCCATTACAATTTGAGTAATATTTTTTTTATATAAAATTGGGGTAATCCCATAATCCACGTACACGAAATCGGTTCTCTAGTTCATATTTTAGCACATTTGATTTGCATATGTGTATGCTTTATTAAAACACATGTTTTATCATACTTTTCCTAAAATAAAAACGTTTAAAAAAATATTTTATCCGTGGCGGCATGTGGGTAAAATATGTGGAGGTGTAGACATACATTATATTTAAAATAAAATAAATAAGGTATGGTAAAAGTAATAAATAATAATAAAATAAGTGACAGTCAGTATTACTGAGCTACAGTAAGTCAGTACAACTGCACCGAGTCGCAGCGCGAGACGGCGCTTAGCGGCGAGACCCCGCGTACTCCACTACCTACCCGCGTCCATCCAATATACTACGCGGACAGCGCTGACAAGTAGGCAGCGCTCTTGCTCCACATTGAGCGGAATAACAATGCGTCCAAAGACACCGACATATGTAATACGCTCGCTAATTTAATAAATTAAGCGGATTAATCTGGCAGTGATTTTAAATCAAAATGTATTCTAAATATTTCATAAACTATTTATAAATTAAATCTTATTGTTTATTAAAATGAATTGATAAATGGCACGGTTTTCTAACAATAGACGTCGAGATTTGTATACTGCGGAAATTATTTGTACAGTGGCTGATACGGTTTTGATATACTAGTAGGCCAGTCACTAATCTGAGGTCCAGTGCAAGTTGACCTCAATTAGACGACAGGATCTCTCGACCAGAACAATGAGACAGGGGTGGTCGGGGGCACGCGATCGGATAGATTTCTGTCAGGGACGAGGGTACACCGAGAGGGTACAGATAACGCATTATCCTAGTCATTTCGCGGAGCATATCTCGCTCAGTTTTTCCGGTTGGCAGCATTGTTTTGCGAGCCCAAGATAAATCGGCGACATTTGTCCGTCTGTCCGGACAGACGCCGGAGGCTCTGGGACAAAGCGATCGCATTTGTATGGACCCGGACCGGGGGCGTGAGCGGCGGGGAGCGGGGCCGGGGGATTCGATGTGGCCTGATATTTATGGAAATTTGACGAAAATCGTATTATTATGATAATGACCCTGGGTAAACACTGCAGTCGTTTTCGACAATTGCAAATAATGGCGGGGGAATTTTCATTAGGATAATGCGCCGGGACAAACAAAGACCGAAAGTGAGTAAGTGAGATGGGGATTATCTCCGGGATAAAGCAACGCGATACGTCGAATTTGTGCTTTTTGGAATTTATTCGACTAGACTACAATACAATTTCATAATAAAAGGTTTGATAAAAAAATATTGGATTTATTTATTTTGCGTAATTGATTTGTATCATGCCGCTATAGCGGCGGCATTCGTGTGATGCGGAAAACTTTGATGCCGCCTCTAAGGCGGCATTCGTGTACAAAGGGTTAATAACATGTTTTTTCTCGTCTCGTTTATAGACAGTTCAACATTAGAATTCGTCCCTTAAAATAATTCGAAACCCCGATTGAAAGTGGCTAATATTTTACCGTGTAAAAAATGTTACTATAAATATCATTCTGTATCATTGTTAAAAATAAGACTATTCCCTCTAAAAATTATTATGATTTTTAAGGGATATTGTCTGTCGAAGTCAGTTTAAAAAGTGAAAGTTAAAAGACGTCCAATCATAATGAACGAAAATCTAACTGTTTCTATTAAAAAATTGTTGAATCTCTTGAATATAAGGCAAGGAAACGGTGCAAGTGAGTACCGAATAAGATGAGCCAAGAAAACCAAGTTGAACGGAAAAAGATTTCTGAAGAACTTCTTGAATTGCAAGCTAAATCGCCCATTTTTAGAACTTCTAGTGACTGTTTATAGAAAATGGGTAAAAATACTAGTACGAGAGATAAACATGACAATGACAGTCTAGTTGCTAGAGATCATAACCATCCCCTAGGCCAGGCCTCACGATAAAAAGGGTTATCGTGTGTTTGGAGAAAACAACGCATTAAAAGTGGAGACTTTGTTAAGAATGATCAGAAGTTATTTTAATTTTTATTTGAGACAGTCGCGATGACGCTTTAGCATATTATTTAATATTGGACTGAAAGGTGCGGAAACAATTGACACCATACTTAATAAATTGTTGCATTTTCACTAGATCTCGGGAGGCTCTCAAGGATGCATACCAGCAAATAATGAGACTAGCAATGCAACAGGGGACTAATGAGACTAGGACAAGATACATGCCCGTAAGGACGAATCTTTGAACCCGTGAGTCGAAGAGTACGTTTCGAGGTCATCCAGGAATTCACATATGCCGGCTCACTTATTACAAAACCAATTTGGAAGTACAAAAAAAAACAATGCTGGTAAACCGATGCTACTATCAACTTCAAAAGCATCTACGGTCAAGATTCTTCTCAAAGGAGAGCAAAGTCAAGCTCTACAAGACCCTCATGAGGCCTGTCCTGAACATACGAATCTGAACGTTGAAAATTGATATAAATAAACCAATTTAGAAGTACGAAGAAGAAACATACTGTGAAACTAGTGCTACATTAGACTCCAACAGCATCTACGGAGGTCGAGATTCCTCTCAAGGAAGATCAAAGTCAAATTTTAAATGATTCTCATCAGGTCCATCCTAACATATGGGTCTAAATGTTGGGCTCTGACAATGCAAGATGAACGACAACTAGATATTCTGGAGTAATAAAATATTTCTTCTGAGATAGATATTTAGAGCCATCTTCAACGGAGGAAAATGAATATACTGGCTAGTCACGTGCCAAGGATGAGGGAAATCATCCACATGGAGCTTCCTCTCGGAAAGGGGTTGGATTAGGAAAGGGCTCCACTATAAGGCTATTGCGCCTATTATAATGATGAATCATCGAGTGAAGATATGTCTTACCTATTCACTTAAAAAACGACATTACTTTTAGGTACACCTGTGATTTATAGTCTTTAGGCTCGATTTATTTTTTTCTCAATATGTATACTTATTTATATGCGATTTTTTTTATTTAATTCAGTAAATTCGCAATTGGGTTGTACGCAAGCTAAAAATCATAATTGATAAATAAACATGCTTTCCACATGTAAAACCATCAATTACAAAATTTCCAGCTGACGTCATAGCGACAATTTGCATAATGTCGCGACATACGTCCTGCATCCTATCCAATCCGCTCATTCCGACTAATGGAATTTGATGCACATTTGTCGTAAATTCATCCGGGTATTGACAAAGAGATGCAACCGTGCCGAGGAGGGTTGAACAAAAAATGGTAAAAATGCATTTATCCGCCCGTGTAAATGTTTACCCCGGCAAACAGATTGCATGCAACGCAATGCAAATTCGCTCAAATTGAATTCGCTGCACCGCGTTGAACTTCAATATGCACTTGAGCCGTTCCCTTTTGACGCATTTGATTCGCCATTTTTTTACATGACAGTAAAAAAAATGTTTACCCGAGAATAAGGAGTATGATATCAAGTCGTGTGCATGATTTTTAAATTATGACCGTTTTCCGTATACATTTTCCGGGATAAAGGAGTGCCGAATAAGCCGTAATAAGAGGCAAAGTACCCCCCGGACGGAATAAAGATGTAAATGACGAGAGGATACAGAATGTCACATGTCACGCGCCGACGGGCTAAGGGAAAAACCAGACGACGCAATAAAACGATATGGCACCTACTATTTATGGAGAATACCCAGGATGCCGGGCAATATGTCAAAAGACTGGGTACATGGATTGGGTAGTAAAAGAAAATAAGAAAAAAAATATTTTGACAGAATTTCGCAATCCGGAAAATGTGTAAACGAAAATATTATGTTTATTCAACTTTTAGCAAATATTATATATTTACAAGCTTATTATAAATTAATAAATTATATTATACGAATATATTAAATTAATAATATGGAGAAGCCGTAAGAGTCGGTAAATAGGCGTCGGGAAATCTTTGACCTTCAATCATGCTTATTTATTATAAGCATCGTTTAATCATAAAATATTTATAAAACCCATGTAAACATTTTTAAATATGATTTATTATTTTAATTATAATTATATTAACAAACAACGAAACACGTATTTAAGGAGACTATCAGAGTAATAAAATAACTAAATCTTATATAAATAGTGCCTATTTAATATTAATCTAAAAGGGTACTCCGTTTTTTTAATTTGTAACAGTGATTCAGGATTCAGAAATATATTTGTTGATTTTTTGTGAGGAATCAAGCAAATCACGTGGCAAAGAGCGCTCTCAGCGGCAATGATTTTGTATTATATCATGCTTTACCATAAAGATTTCAATTATTAAGACCTAAATGCAATAAAAAATATTACGATTTTAAGGTATGTCACTATTATTTTAGCGAGTGATCAAGAAAGGCAGATGTCGGAGAGCACTCTCAGCGGTAATACTTGTATATTAAGTCATGCTATAGTATTAATAATATCTATATTTGGAAGTGCAGTTTAAAAACATTCATACAGTATAAAGATTTAAAGTATCAAGAGCTAAATATAAACATTACAATATTATAGAAAAATATTTTTTTTTATTTTGGCGAGTGGTCAAGCGAGTCATATGGCAGAGAGCGCTCTCAGCGGTAATAAGATCTATGTTGTGATAAAAATTCGAAGTCGAATAGTTTAATTCAGCCCTTCTATAGCGCTGTTTTCTACAAAATGCTAAAATTTTTAAGATCAAATTACATATTTCTTAAATATATAATGCATTTTCGAGGGAAATAAAGGTCAATGTTTTGGGTTGACAAGGCATTTAATTCAAAACGGTAATTAAGAGGAAGCGTTATAGAAGGGTTGACTAGAAAACCATTTAAATTTGCATCTATGCATGCCATCAGAATATTTGTACTTATATATAAATAATGTAAAAGAATAAATGATATTGTTTTGGATTTTTATATTAATATATTTAAATGATACCACAAAAAATTCTTAAAAACATCTAGCTTTTTTCTCTGATAAAAAATTATCACTTCTCTGATCATTAAAGATATCATCATCATCATCATTTGCCAGTCACATGGCTCTCACTCGCTGAGGGCATGGCACCTTACCAAACTCTCGCATGGTAGTTGAGGCCAAAGGAACCTGAGTCTCACACGTGACGTGAGGGCTCCCCTTTGTCGTCTTGGTATGCAGTTTTTTGTAAAGAGTTTCCCTCTCTTGGCCATTGCTGGCATTGGACGTACATCTTCTACCATGTTGATATCAGATTTTACCCTCCTCGACTGTGTCCAGGCAAGTAGGAGGGGGTTTGTCTCGGTATTCGTTTGTTCTCTTCTCTAAGGCGTTATCTGCTTATAACCAGTCACGAATGACAAGTAGCGAGCGACCACACACACACACACCTATATAGATATACACAGGAATACATGTGCACATCTGCCCAAAACGAGTCTCAAGTAGCCGGTCGCAAGTAATTATTAGCCCTGTCGCGCAATAGCAATCCTTTCATCATAGGAAAGACCTCCTTAGAGAGGGAAATTCTAGGTCCCCTAGAAAGAAGGAAGAGGAGCGAAAGTATCGAGACTAGACCAATTATTGGTCAACAGATTAGGGTTTTCCTTCCCAGGGTATACTGGCTCTGTGGTGAGAAATCCGTTAGAGACCAGATTTATTTATGCACACAAGGGTATGTGTACACCATCATGTACATATTTTTGTTTTATTGGAGTATTTATCAAGTTAATTGGGCCCTAGTCATCTATGCAGGGTTATGTTGACTGTAGTATAAAAAATGTAATAAGATGCACCGAACATCAATTTAATGTTATGGCTGACATAAAATATATCGACATAGTCAGCCATGGTTGAAACAGGTAATAGCTGGTTGCCGGAGTTTCAAGGCACCTGTCCTCACATTTGGCGGAAAAAAAACAACCGTAGGAGCAGAAGCTTGATGGTAGTGAGGTGGCGCCCATAAGGGCAACTCGCTCAGTACGAGGGAGTGTACTTCGTCAACCAACAGCTTGAAGAAGTATTTTGCCAAGTAAATCGACCTTCTTTTTTCGAGGGTTACATACCCCAGGCAGCCCTTGGGTATAAAATTGGATAGAATCCAAACTCCTCCATGATATCTAACAAATTTCTCCTGTATCTTCTCTACTTTGTGGGAATTCGAGGCGTCATAAGGCTCCCATATAATGGAACCTGATTCAAGCTCAAGCTCCGAACCAATGCATCGTATAGCATCGTATGACTAAGGTGCTACGTATGTGATGAGAATTTCTCAAGACGAAGCCTAACCTTCTTGATGATCTCATACACACGTCCGATACATGTGAAATAAATATTAACTTAGAATCAAACAAAATACCTACATCATATTATTTTCTCATTTAAGTGAGAATTTGGCCTGGGTCAAAGAGGGTTATACCAGAATGCATGATAAAATATCAGATTTTAGAAAATACGAAATTTCAGTAGACGAGATATATGAGAGTTATATTTTTTTGAGTCGACTTGCATGCCTGTTGATAAATTGAATACCGTTTTGATATTAATGGTCTGTATATATCATTCGTGGGGTAGTTCCCCGTTGGCCTGGGAGGAGGCGCCGCGAGTTTCGCGCGCAAATTTGCATAAAGGAATAAGTGGAAATGTACGCTCGAGTAGAAATTGAATACTCACGGCTCTAATAACAGTGTACTCCCACTGTACGCTCTTATTTTAATATCAATGTTTTTCAATTTCTATATAAAATTATATCATTCCTCTGCGTTCCACTTTTTTTCTCAGTCTCCTTTGCAGTATAATTGAGCCGGGAATAAATTGTATTTCTTGGTAGAGAGCAGAAGAATGATGTCAGTATTTGTCGCTTGAAACACGTGATTTTTTACGGACGGGTAGTTTTTATTCCGCGTCCCTCACACCACGACCACGTGCGCAACACGTGTAACACTATTTTTTTGCCTTCTTTTTATACCTTTTCTCCCATGAAAACATTTTTGTATATATATGAAAAGAAATCTATTGATAATGCTACACATATAATAGCGTAAATCTTGCTTTATACATTTAAGAAAAAATCGGCTTAAAATATCCTCTTATTTTTATTAACACGTTGATATTTTTATAATAAATTAGATAAAATTTACGAAAAACTATAAGCACGATTTTATAATGAAGATATATACAAGCATATGAAACGACTCAATGACCATGCGAGAGTTTGGTAAGACCCATGCCCTCAGCGAGTGAGAGCCTTGTGGCTTCGCAAATGATGATGATGATGATGAAACGAAAATGACAAACGTACCTAACCCTTTATGTAAGGCATAGCTAACATGGTTTCTATTACATATGTCCTTAATTTTATATTCGTTATAATTTTCTTACGCTTATTCTTGAGTTGAGAGTTTTCGCGTGTCGGTATCGGACGTAGATTCGTGCCAGATGATAAATTAATTACAAATCGGCCCTAGTATATCACGTCCGATTATTATTTGACGCGCCCTTGGTGGTTTTTAGGGGTTGGATAGAGGAAGCTCGGAACCAGTGGAGATCGTAGTTTCCTCAAGGTAGAAAAAACCTGATTTGTTTTGGAATCCTATTTAAAAAAAGAGTTCTTGCAAATATATACAGTGATACCTCGGTATACGTCCTGTATCCATTTAAAGGACTATTACTAAAGATTACAAATATCAAAAGAAATTTTTTGAAACGTTACCAAGGGAAAATGATCATTAAATTGGCCATTTGCAAAAGATTTCCTAAGATCTCCTACTCCTTCGAATCTTAAGAGAGATTATAAATCTAAGTCTCCTTCACAAACTTCTGCACAGCACCATCATTCACATCTAGATCTATAGACCTCCACTATAAACACTATAAACACAGCCTATAAGTCTCTCTTAGTCACGGGTTCTGATCACAAATTCCTGTAAGCAGAATCCATGTTCTATCAGAAAATTCCTACTCGGCTTTTTCAATTAGAGATTTTAAAAGACAATAGTAAAGTGAACATTTCTAAACTCTATTTGAGTCAATTCTGTGTCAAAGGTTACTTCAAAGTACCTCTGGAATTCAGTCGATTGAGAATGCAACTACGCATTACAGTAAACCCTTCTATAACGATCCTTGCTATACCACGCTTTTCTATAACGAGTTCAACAGTCCCTTCGATACCACTCTCTCCTACAACCTAAATTTTCAAGGACAAATTACATACTTTGTAAACATGTAAATAATGCATTGCGGCGGAAAACAAAGGTCAATTTGCTTATGGATAATCGAAAAATAAAACAAGTTAATTGTATTTCAAGCTAAGGTCCTATACCAAACAAAAATTTTGGTTACCAAACAAAACATTTATCAAATTCGACTTATTCTAAGGAGGACGTGTCTGAGGTAACACTGCAATAAATTGATTAATTGTATGGAATTTCTTGGATTTTTTCGGGAAAATTCATAATATATAATAAAGAATAATTTTAATAAAAAATACTTATATATTTTTTTAAAGTAGATTCGTCCTGGAGTTCGATTATACGTACATCCCATGCACATTAGGATTAAATTGCCGGAATAAATTATGACAAAAATCCTGACAAACACTTCCGTGCAGGGGACGTACTGGATATTGAAATCCGGATGCTGCTTTTTTTACGAGTGCTTCAGCCCTCACTAACCCCTGGTAGATGGTACGGGGGCCCAGATATCCATAGAGGGGGATAGGGATTCACTTTTTTATTCACTTTATGTTTACTTTTACGCCGATATTTCCATTTCGTTCCATATTGGGTGGCGGCTCAAGTGAAAAACCTGGCTGGCGATATTTGTGCGAAATAAAAAACCCTAAATAACACCCAGTTAACCCTTTTCGGACGGTTAAATTTCCCCGACGCGGATGCGACAATCTTGCGGTTAAAGGGTTATTGTCCCTGGGAACTATTCTTTCAATAGCCTACGGAGATGTGCATGTCCCGTCGAGTGAAATTCGTGGGATGGGATAATGTTCGGGGAGGACTCCCTAAATTTCAACAGGGCGATATCCAGTCCATATATATTTTTTTTATAACCAAAAAAATATTTATAATTCAGTTTATATAATATATAAATATAAATATAAAAATGGCGCGAGGCGTCAGAGTTAATCTGTATAAATTATTTTATTTTATTAATATATTTTTTTTATAATCCCGATCCGGCCCTGTATTTTTCCAGATGACGCTAATCCGGGGTTCTTACGGACGATGTGAAATATTGACTAACTTTTAGGCAAAACTCGACCACGGAACAAAAGGGGATTAGCGAATATTTATACTTGGACATTCGCTGGCTTGCATTTCCCGACAAGAATTTGCAACTCCCCCCCGTCCCCCTCGTTACATCCTCGCCGGTGCTTGCGCACTACAGCTGATCCCGGATTAATCCCGAATAATTCATTAATCTTTTTTCAAACGCCGGCAATTCGATGCTTTGCAATAATCTGTTTTAGTTTCGCCACAACCATCTGCAGTAATATTGTAATAACCAAGAAAAATGTTAAAACTACACATATTTTTTATTAAAATAATTCTCAAAAATCTAAGATCTAAGACATAGATAAATCCCCAAATTGTTTACTTAGTATTTTCATTGCTGAAAATTAAGGGCGGGTCGTACTTAGGGGCAAATGGGGCACTGCCCCACACACATTTCTTCTAATAAAAAAATAATAATCAACTGCAATATGCGAACAGAACCGTTTTCGTATGTGTTTGCGCATTATTGTATCAGTCCTGCTCACGTGGTCGCTAGTTTTGACGCGAACGAGTGATTTTATTTGGATAGGTAGTGGAAGTAATCGCTTTATGTTTGCTGCGTAAGTCTGTTTGGGGCAGGTTTCTATATGCCCCTGGATACGTGATCGCTAGCCTAAATTTAGCTGTTGGTCCGACGCAAACGAGTGTTGTTGTCTGTCAGTCAGTGGATGTAAGGAGAAAAGATTCGTATTACCGTATACAGAAGGTCGCTTTTCGTTTGCTGCGTAAAGCTATGTTTGGGGCAGACCTGTGTATGCCCCACTGGTCCATATTTTCTACTCGATTCAAATAATAAACGAGACCCGTAACGTTTTTCGACTATATTTTGATTTTTTCTTTTTTGGAATTTAAATATCTTCATCAACTAATAGATGAAAATCTTTTTAAGAAAATCATAGAACCGAGTTTTACACATTTTGGGTATATTTTTTAAAAAAAAGGTGGATGACATTTACCTCATCATGCCCACCTGTTTTTAAAGTCACGAGCCACCCCTGCTGATAATTATTAAGGGAGTTAAACATCCAATCCTAAGAAAATTTAACCGAAAAAAATATAGGATTATTGGTATATAAAATTCATTAACTACTGCAGATGAGAAAAATAATAAGTTTAAAAAACATCGCCTTAAATCGAATAGGATTGGTCCATAATCTTAAGAACCCGTTTACTTAAAATCAATTATTCAATCACTGCGCTCTCGGGAATGCAAGATCGCAAATTCTCACTTCCTCCACGCCCCCCACCTATTCCAGATTCGAATCCGTGCGGAAAACAATCGCAATATTTATTTTCCGCACCGCAGTCAGAGCTGATCAATATAATTGTTTCCGGCGACGGAAGGGGGGGAGCGGTCGTTCCGCCCGCGGGCCACGTACTTCCGACCGCGGCCAAATTCGCTTTTTTCCCGCCAGGGCCGGGTTTACGGGTCCCGGGGGCCCAGTTGAGGTCCCGAAAACCGACGGGCCGATTGCAAAAGCGCGGCCGTGGGCTGAGGAATGTATTAACCGATGTTTTGCATAATGTAATTTTTTTTGCACGGAAATATCTGCCCGCCAAAAACTTGGACGCCCCCGCGGCGGGGCCGTTTTGCGCTAGAAATTTGCAAACCTCTCGGTCTAACCCCTACGCCTACTCCCTCCCCCGCTGCCGACCTCACCTCGGCACCGTCATTAAAGAGCGGTTTCGGGTGTTTTAATGCACTAGAGGTGGTATAATATATTCAGCAAAGTAAAGGTATTAAAGTCATCCCTCATAACGAACGACATTATCTTTTAAACGTGTAACTTTTTTTTACTGCAAAAATATACACAAGGTTTCTATTAATCTTAACATTAATGCTAGAATTGTATTTACGATAAAAAAACGAGAACAGAAGGGAATTAGACGTATCTATTGGCCCCCTATAAATTTTTAATTCGTAACTCTGTTGTATTTGAAGGGATTCGTTTAGAACCGTTATTTTTTTCGTTTTAAATTAAAATTAAAAAATAATAATCCGTTCAATTCGGGCTTTCGTTTCATAGAAAAAAGCAGTGAATTTTGATTTACAATATTCGGTTTTCGTTACAGATCCTATTGATTAATTTTTTTTTTTATATTATAATTTAGAGCATTATATTTTTCTTTTGTTAATAATAAAATATAAATAATCAATGCAATAATATAAATAATAATATATTTCTTGTTCTATAGTTGCTGCGGAAGATTCAAAAGTGTTTATCCGGCGCGGGACTGCTCTGAGTCGCAGCGCAAATCTGTATTTTATATAGCTCATATTTTATTTAAAATTTAAAAATAAGATGAGGTAAAATTAATAAATAATATTAACAACAATAAAATAAGCGACAAGTGGCACGAGGCACAAAGAAGCTGTAAGTCAGTATCACTACAACGAGTCGCAGTGTGAAACCACGCTTAGCGGCGAGAGCCCCCATCCCGCTACCCCTCCGCATCCATCCGATACATGACGCTGGTAGTGCTGACGATAGCGCTCTAACTACGCGCGGTGTATCATTAAATATAAATTTATTATATATTTCATATATTGGATTAGAGATTATTAATATAGGGGTGCTGCAGCATTGCAGCGTATTAGAACGAGCCACCTCTGCCTCTAATTATAAAATATCTCAGAATGTATTTTTATTTAAACTATTTCTATTGTCTCGTAGAATAAACTTAAGCAGAGAGGGTCCTTTCAACAATAACTTGTGTTGCCTAAAACTTCTAAAACCAGCATTGAAATTTTGTATAAATGAGGATGTGCATTTTTATTTTCTTAGCAAAATTAAAAAGTATGTCTTTTTTGTCTTCCTATATGATTAAAGTTATACAATAGATGTTTTATATTTATGTATATTGGAATATGACATATTTATGTTTTCATTCTATCTTCCTAATTCATTGCTTCTTAAAAATCGTCTACGTCATGGGTGAGCAACCTTTATTAGCTACAAACATAAAATTGTTAATTGGGCCACATGTAAGAAACTTATGATAATACAAAGACTGAGTAATAAACTTAAATTATCCATTTATTATCAAAATAAACCTAGTATAAAAAAATACTGAAATAAAACACTCATTAATAGAAATACTATTATAAAACGGCGAAAGATTATCTAACTCATCCGTCACGGCGGCTCAAAATCAACCGCGTCATCCGAATTTTTATTATATTTTATTCTATTTACCATTATAAATTATAAAAACCAAGCACTTCAAGTCAAGATTATTGAGAAATCTTGATTCTAATTTTTGTGTGTTACAGCGAAACCATGTTGTTGGATAACGTGTTATAGGAGGGTTTCCTGCTCTAATTTTTTCAAAAGATCTTTTATTTTCGTTAGTTAGATTTTGGCTAATTGGAATA
The DNA here is from genome assembly GCA_022495035.1 of Philopotamus ludificatus. Lineage (NCBI taxonomy): Eukaryota > Metazoa > Arthropoda > Insecta > Trichoptera > Philopotamidae > Philopotamus > Philopotamus ludificatus. The sequence goes on along the minus strand of JAGXCT010035902.1, from coordinate 50,253 downwards.
AATACCGTGCAGTTCGATCTTTATTTAAATGTGAGGTTTTAAGGCATAGTTTACGTTCTTCTCAAACATTAATGTTTATATATATTCAAATATTTTACTGACTCGAAACCAACCGCATCATCCAAGGGGGGTCTTTTATAAGGGAAAATAGACCCTAAGCATTTCAAGTCAAGATATTGATAAAATCTTCATCAATATCTTGACTTTTCAATGGTTATTTATGATACGCTTCATAATTTGGTGGATATTTTGGATTTTTTAACGTTTGTCTATTTGAACTTGAGATGACACGTATCTCAAATACTATATTTTTTTTCAAATATTCAGCTATGTTTCTATAATTGGTTATTTAAGTGCTGAGAACTTTTAGATATTATGTATTTTTTTTTACTTTTACCAGTTAATGAATTACATCCTTAACAATTAAATACATCGTTTATGTTACCTACATACTTACTACTTGTTTTTTTATAATTATATTAGATACTAATTAAATTTTCCACTGAAATCATACTCTGAAGATTCTCATTCATTTCACTGATCACCGCTTCAGAAGGCGTTTTTATTTCCATCCCTTCCTCCCCTGAATTCCCACCTCAAATCAACTAATTTGGATATTATTGGGATTCGAACCCCGAGCACACACCCGCCCGCCATCAGCCTGCTAATGATCCGACAAGGATGAGTAATGCCGCTTGGCCCTGGCTGATATCCATTACGACGAAGAAAACCGTCCTCCGGTTACCGTATTAATATATTCCCATTAATTACCTAAAGAGAGGGGGTAGGTGGACGGGCGACTTGCCAGAGAGAAGAGGTGGGGAAGAACCCCCAACCTTTACGATATGCGTATATCCTCAAGATTAATATCCAATTAAACTTTTGCATCGATAATTCATCGTCGAAGAGTTTTATAACTCGATATTTTCTATTACTATATTAATCGGAAATCAAGGTTTTTTTTGATTTTGTGATGAAGGATTCATCAAAGTGTTTTAGATATTTTTTTTAAATTAAAATAAAAAGTTTCTGGGGTAAATTAAGTGTGTAATTGCGAACGGATCCGAATGTACGTATGTCGATGGGTCTTGAGTCATGAATCACCTCCGTACGCCAAAGATAAACTGAATCGGTAACTAGCCGACGGGCGGGGGTAGAATCTATGGGTGGCAGGAGCGGTCTGATAGGGGTGCAAACATTCTCTGGCATGCAAAAGCTCAACGCCCCACAAAAGCTGTGCGATTGTGGAACAAGAGTTGCGAAGTTGGGCCACGGTAAGCCGGCAACTTGCCGAGTGGAAACACTCGATGCACAAAAGCTCTTCGGGACAAAAGCGTTTGTTGCCGCAAGTTTCGCGCGAAGGTCATCGTCTTCACCTGGTGATAAATGGAATTTAATACGCGAATATAAAAAAAAAATCCACCACATAATATTCGTTCGGTCGTTCGTTTCGGCGTTCCCCCCAATTGAACTCCTTTATTTCAGCAACGGATGAACGATCGTTTGCGTATTCACGCTTCACGCAAGAGCAGACGCTCGGCGTCGGGCACAACTGAAATACCTATAGCTAGGTTCAACGAAATGAATAGAGAAGCTGTTCACGTGACTCCGTGCCCCCATAATGTAGAGCCAAAATCAAGCGGACTTCTATGGCGTGGAAAAGATGAATGAGTCGCGCGTGCCACCGCCCGTGGGGTAGATAAGGTACCCAGACACCGGACGGTTAACGATTCACGTACTCCTCTGTATAGAATAGTGGAGGGAGAGGAGGAAGAGGTCAGTCCCAATAGTAGAGAAACTAAAGCGAATGTTTAAATAATAATCCTCTTATTCATTTCAGAATAAAATTTTCATATTAATCTGACTTGTTTTTAAACATCTTATGCAAAATAACAGAAAGAGTTTTACATAAATAATTGTTACATTGTTGGTTTATAATTATTCGATTGTACTATATTTTTATAATAAAATAATTGTTAGATACCGTTTTAAGCAGGAGTTAATAGAAAAGCTTAGATTTATTTATTCGAACGTTCATCGACATGCCATCGGAAAAGTCAGAAAGTTTCCGCGACTAATCTCGCGCAGAATATACTTTTCTTTACTGTCAGATTTTAAGATAATACCTTTTTAGAACAAAAACTGACTGGTGAATAGGATTCGGTTTTATTTTAAAATATTCAGCGACTAAGACAGTGAGTGAGGAGAGGAGAAACACTGAAACTCAAGGCTTAAAACGATTTTCACGATTTTCAGTAAGATTTAAACGGTTCCACTTAAACTTTTAAAATCGAAACGACAGCAAAAAATAATATTGCAAACATCTGGAGCGGTTTATTTCAGCACTTGAAGAAAAGCAATTTTTTTTTTCCAATCGTTATCAAATATTCCCTGAAATGCATTAAAATATGATACAAAATATGATTGCCTTTAATAATCTAGAATTATATTTGGAAAAAAATAATAAAAATCTCAATACTCAATACAGTATTCTATAGCCGATGGATCCCCTAAACGTCTTGAGTTTTTCCAACTTCAAAATGTATTATTTAAGAATAATTTTGCTCGAACAATTGCAGAAACAGCGAAAGATCAGACATTGCAAGAATTTTTGACATCTATTGCATTTAAATTGCATTTTTTTTTCATAGAAATAAGGAAGAAGAAGATATTTGCTAAATAACTTAATATAGAAATTGACAATGAAGATGTAATCAAGTTTTAAAAAAATATATATTAAGGAGCTCACAATCCAATACTTGATTGAGATTGAGAAATAAGTCACAGAATGAAAATACTAGATTGTTTGATGCGTTTTTAAAACATGTTGCAGTTTTTAGCCAAATCAATGATGCAATATAAAATTAAAAAATATGAACTCAGACACCGATAGATCTTCGAAGGCACGCCACCCTACTCAGGAAGCAATTGATTGTTATTATGATATTTATAAAGAAAAGAAACATAAACAAATACAAACTAATCAGTATTTTTATATTAGAAGCCACTAATATATATAATTAACACAGATAAAAATTAGAGTGTCAGAAGTAAATAGACGCACGAATAATATTTGTTCTGTACAAAAATTATTTCTGCTGACTCCCACTCTAATAATAAAAGCCTGAAAAATATTGTTCTAGATAGCCAGGACCCTTAAACAGTTAGAATTATTAATCAGTTGCATTTGCGAAAGGTCCTAGATACCAGGATCTGATTCTGCTAATTTAGTGATAGACGAATTAGAGTATGAAAGTGTTTAACAGACCTACAAGAGGATCTTTTTTTACAAAGTAAAATATAGAGGAATAATTGTGATGGTGTAAGGGTGCAATTTGGCATGACGAAAGATCAGGATTTAATATTCTGTGATTATTAAAAAAATGATTGGTGTTTTAGAAGATGGATTTATACCATTGTTTGACAATACAATTAGAAAATAAGTATACACGATCCTCGCCATAAGTCCCTTAAAACAACCCCCTAGAAAGACGATCAAAGTCTCCATATATTGCCTTAGCCAGGATAATCTCTAGATATGAACACAATCGAAAACATTTGGCATGTATTACAAATAAATATGCACAAAAGATTTAAAAAATCGAGCAATAAAGATAAGGTTTTGACTTTTTAATTGAAAAATGGACTAGATTCCTACAAAACACTATTGATCACTGGATCTAGATCACATCTGGTCTAGAAAGGAGGATCTACTAAATATTGATTACAATACTATGAATTCTTAAGTTGAGATCAGAAAAGTGTGTTTTGTCAAGATTAATTAATTTTGTAAGTGTAGCGATGCAAGTCTATGGAAGAGCAGCGTAGAAAATTAAAAAGAGTATAATTTAGATTAAAAAATAACTTTGTTTATCCTAATTTTGTATGACCCAATTAGATAAAAAGTATGTGCCACGAGCTGCTCGTCACAAGATCCAATGTGCGATTTTAATCTCGTATCTTCTTGCCTTTTTTATTTTTTTATGGTTTCGAAAGAATATGACTTTCAAAGAGACCCTTAAATCTGCAGTGTCGGCATCCCTTACACCTGTATCCCGCCTTTCCATTCGGATGAACAAATTGATTAATCCCCGTCCACGTGAATTATGTAGGAGGGCCTCCAAAAATCCACGTCTGCATATCATGTGTCCATTATTTTCGGGCCGGTGAAAGTGATCAAGACAAAACGTTATCGTCGACCTTTGTCGCCTAAACTCCCCGCCTCCCACCGCCATCCTTTGGCCCTTATAGCGGCCCTATTTATCAGCGAACTGTGCCCCTGCGCGCCAATTGATTGCGGTCTTCCGAGGTTCACTTGTCAGCCACCTTTGGATTAATATGATATATTATTCGGCTTTTTGTGGCAGCCCCAGAATCGATGATCTTAGAATACCCGCCCAATCGACATCTCAAATTTAACAATTAAATTATTATTTAAGTCATTGATGATGGATATCGTTGACTCGAACAATGGAATGTATCCAGAGATCAAAAAGCAAACTTTATCGGGTCACATCAGACGATAAATCCGACCGATGAATGGATGCATAGTTTCCGATTTGCAGAATTCATTGTTGGCGGAATAATTTGAATATAATTGGCACAATCCGCAGTGCACGGATTATTTACAGGCGAAACTTGGCGGCGCGTGGATGGAAATTTGAGTCCTGGCAGAAATTGCGTGGCCCCAAGAATGAACATAAATTTGGCAAGTTTGGGCAACTCGCACTCTCGCCCACACCCTCCCGACCGCCCTCAGTACGCGCCGCTGTTTTGCGAGAGGAATTTGCGACGCTCACAACAAAGCCGGTGCTCGTTATTACATTTTGATGTTAAAAATTTAATTTATTAAGTATAACGCAGAAGACTAACGGCGGGGGTTAGCACGTACAAATGTGTGAATAATTAAACGTTCATTCGCTGGGCCGAGAGTCTTCAGGACGTTGATGCGGCGATATTTAATGGCGTCCTGATGCGCCAATTGTCCTTGAGGAAAGCATTGGAAGCTTGGCAAGATCATTGGATCAAACAGTCATATTGAATATAAGGTAGTTAACAAAAACTAGCTGAAAGCGTTTAAAATGTGATGCTACCAAAGAATGTTCAAGATTCCATGGATGGTATAATAATATAACAGTATTTTATTATATCATCATCATCATCGTCATCGAGGCAACCATCCTAATGTAGAGCCCTGGCCTCATCTAACACCCTTCTCTATTTTATGCGGTCTACCGCCACATCCCTGCAGTGTCCCTCTGTACACAGTCCAATCACCTCAACACAAAGGCCTGTTAACCATAAGTCTTTTAAGCGGTTGTCTGTAAGCGCCCCCCCAAAATCTGGCCACTCTGACGGTAGCTGTGACCGGTATATTCTTGTATAGTCGGTACAGCTCTTCATTGCTTCGGTTACGCCATTCCCCGTCGTCGAAGACGATGCTCCAAATATCTGTTTCAGAACCGTTCTCTCCAGAATATCCAGTTGTCGCTTATCTTGTTTTATTAAAACCCAACATTCAGACTCGTATGATAATACATTTCATTCCATAGTATTGTCTTCTGCAGATCATCATGTAGGAAAAAGTTAGAGGTAAACGGTTGCTAGCACGAAAGATGAAAACCAGGGATGGCGAACGAGTACCCTGCGTATGAAATTATCGAACCCGCTTGAATTTTTAGATATGATTGTAAAAAGTCGTAATTTAATAGAAAAAATAAAATGATTTTTAATTGCTACTAATATCACTAGATGTCGCCACATCTTTATACAGCTAGAGTGTGATTAGGGTTATAATACCGATAATTTTGTTTGTAAATTTTAATGTTAATAAAACTTGTAAGCCTTTATTTATTATTGTTTTAGTAACTCAACATATGTGACCCGCCACATGGATTTAATAAAAAAAAATATTAAGTTTCACCCACATGGAAAAAAGGGTCGCCATCCCTGATCTAAAGCATGATTAGATGGTTCAGAATCATTCCAGTTGGACCAAAGACAGGCAACGAATTAGGGGGACCGAAAAGTATTCTAAATCTTTTTTTAAAGTCAGTTTATTTTAAGAGAAGGTCTAGTAAACATATAGTATAAAGGCATCGTATTGATAAAATCTTAGTTCACAAAAATTCACTGTTTTTTTTTAAAGAATGAACCTTAAAATTAGCAAATTGTATATTAGGTTTTTTTTTTTAATAAAAACGTGCATCACGGCGGCTCAAAAACTACAGCGTCATCCGATGGGGGTCTTTCAGAGAGCCCAAGCATATTAAGTCAAGATATAGATAAATTCTTCATCAATATCCTAACATTTAAAAAAAAAATGGTTTATTCTAAGAATACAAATAATAATTTGTGAATTGCTTTATAATTTTAACGATATTTTGGATTTTTTTAACTAATCAATATGATGCGTAAATGATAACGCTCTCGGCGCTTGCAGCACGTATCACATGCATGTTTCACTCGCATTTGACACATCGTACCGGATGCGAGCGAGAAAAAACATCGTACGCGTGGCAACAGCAGCGAATATTATTGTTTTTAATTTATTTTTCGCAATTGCACATAATAACAGATATTTATAACATTAATTCTCTAGAATTTTTTAGAAAAATACAAAAGTAGTTTTTCTGCATACAGTAAACTAATAATAAAATTATAATAATACACTGACATGATTATATTATTTTAATGTTTTAAGTTCAATTTAATTGAATAAACTTTAATGAACAATTGCATAATATGTTTGACTAATAATTTGGGGTTAAATCGACAAGTTGTCACAATGACATATATCATCATCATCATTTACCAGCCACGAGACACTCACTCGCTGAGAGTATAAGGCTTAATAACAGACTCTCGAATGGCAGTCGAGGCCAAAGGAACCTGAGTCTCACGCGTGACGTGAGGGCTATCGATACTCTGGGGACCCAAGCCGTCTTGGTATGAGGTTTTTTGTAAAGAGTTTCCCTCTCTTGGCTATTGCTGGCATTGGACGTGTATCTTTTACCCTGTTGGTATTGGTTTTTACCCTCCTGACTGTGTCCAAGTAAGTAGGATGGGGTTTGCCTAGGTATTCGTTTTCCTCTTTCTTAGAAGTTGTCTGCTTTTAACTAGTCACAATTGATAGCAATCTCTTCATTATGGGAAAGATCTCCTCAGAAAGGATAAAGAATTCCTGGAATTCCTTGGAATTCGCCGGAGAGTTTACCTATTTGTTTACTAACTTAGGTCAGTCGCATTTACCTTATACTATTTTAGTAAATTATTACTACTTATTAGACGTAACACGGTATTTTATATTCTGTGTTTTTTTAATGGAATAAAAAGAAATTTGTTCCTAAAATTATGATTATATACAAAAAAATAAAGTTTGGCTGACCTCTCTGTACCACAAGTATTGACTGACAGCCGGCCTGGCTTCAGTGTTACATATCAATTGGACATCACTACCTTCTTTGAGAGTATCTGGATTTTCGCTGGATCCGACACTGACAGTCACACGCGGAGGAACTATATGTGCAAATAAAAAATATATTAAAATTAAAATATACTAAATAAAATACTAGTATTTTCCATGAAGCAAAGCGTATTGAAATTTTTAATTAAATAAGTAGTCGGACATAAAATAAATTAATTTCGCAGCTCAGTAGTTTTCATTAGCAATGACGGAAATTCATTAAAATGGTTTTGTTTCAATACCCGTGTTTTTTTCAAAAAAACTTTTATTGCCCTGCACATGAACGCTTTTGATTCGTAATTAAAAATTCCGAATTACTTTTAAAAATCTATTTTTTTTGTGCTAATGAAATTAGTTTTGAGCGTATTCGACTTTGTATCTCTTCCGGCTCATCAATGAGCAATATCCAGTTATCCAGTAAGCCCACGGGGCATCAAACCGTTTTACTGTGTGTACACACGGCTAGATTTTCTGGGAGTTTGCTCCCGAGTCCCTGACGTGTTTGGGTTGCAATTTCCCTTTTAGCATGTGCGAGAATGCAAGCGGATAATTGAGAATTACACGCCAGGCTTGAGGACATACACGACAGTCTGATGGGGTACTTGAGGGACCCCGTTCGCCTGACAATTATATATAAGTGGGAGTTGGGTGGAAAGTGTCACCACTCACCTCTGTATAACATTCGGTATTGATTTATTTTTTAGATTAAATGTTGACGGCTACTTACAGGCGACGCGGATCGTCCTCGTGTCTTCGATCATGCCGCCTGGGAATCTGGGATTTGAGGCTCTGCAAGTTAAATCCTTGCCGTCATCAAACGAGGATAGGATCAGAGTGGCTAGACTGGATGACACGTTACCGACGTTTGTGACCTGGAACGAAATAACAGAGCTTTAAATAATAATAAAAAAAAAACACAATCCACATAAAATAATACAACTTTTATTTAAAAATATTATAAAAAAATATCAACGTATTGATCGTTCAATTATTTGCTTACTTACCGTGATAGGCGTTGATTTAATAACTTGTCCATCTAATAGCCATGATATTTTAGCGGCAGGATTCGAGCCTAGAGCCTCACATTCCAGAGCCTGGGGCTTTCCAGCCGATAATAAATTATTAGGCGTCACTATGCGAACAGACACAGGTTTAACTGCAAATATAAAACAAATCATGAGGTTTAATGTTTATTTTTTCATTGCACAATGGCTCGACGTTCACCTGTAAACTTGATAATACATTTATTTCAATATAATTCCCTGGCAACGTCTCATAAATCACCTAGGCGGCAATTTCCTAGCCGAGAGCACATAACTGCCTTTCTTTCGTCGCAAATTTTACTTAATCAAACAAAAACGGCAACTCTTCCAGGAGACAAAAAACATTAATTATAGTCAAGGAACTGGAAAAAGTAAAGAGTTTTCCGCCCCCCGGACCCCGCGGGCGCGGGTCCTCGGGGGTGGGGGCTGAAACTTTGAGTACATTCATCCCTTGGAAGGAGTTTTCTTGATTAGACAAAGATAGCGGAGAGCTTCCATTAGGATTTCTTTATTAACTCCATTCCTGACTCGGACTATGTTTAATTGAGTTGAAAGTTGGTATCATAATGCGAAAAAGAAAGTGGATGGAGGGAGTAAAAACACAGCGGGGACGCCTACGTTCTGCTTATACACAAATGGAGTTAGCACGGGATCCGTGACCTTAGAGGCTGGATACATTGTCGACGGTAATCGGGATAAATGATTCTTGATAAGATTTCCAAAAAAAAAAATGTCAAATTCCATAATATAACATCGGGTTCAATTGAATTCCTCTACTTTCAGGAATTTTCCTAACGATAAAATATTTCACTACTCTACTGATTAATAACATTGCCTTAATAAATGTTATTAATGGACAAGGATTTTATTACTATATATATTTTTCATATTCTGAATCGCTTCTGAAAACTCTATATCATTTCAGTTATTTTTTAATCAGTCCGGAAAAGCATTTTTATTTATTAATTAAATCTGTTTGCTTTGTTACAGACAAGGATTTAACTTTTTTCACAACAGTAATAAAATATTCCTAGAATTTTATAATATTTAGTTGATGAAAAAATGTTTACGTTTATTTGTAATAAAAATCATAATATCTCTTCTATATGCTTTTAAAAATAATTTAATCAATTACTCTTGTATTTTTTTCCATATTGGTAAATGTCAGATTGAACAAAGGGGATTAGAGTATGATTTGAATAAGTAATAATACTCCAATTTATTAGCACACAAATATTTTTGGTTGTCTGATGATTATTAAAAAGTTCAAATATAAGGTTTTAAAGTTTATCAACGTCAAACAAATATATCTTAACAGTTTTTAACTGCATAATAATGTCATATATACCATATTACAGTGTATATCATGTTTTTTCAAAAAAAAAATACAATTAAGAAGAAAAATTGTGAATATATATTTGATTAACCAAAATTTTTATTTAGGCTAGATTTTTAAATATTAGCACAGTTTGACCGGGTAAAGTTAATAATACTAACACAGACAAAATATATTAATTATCATCGACAATAAAAAAAATCTTGCTACTCTAATCCACTTTTTGATTAATTACATTTTTAATCACGTTAGTTCAAAAAAAGCGAACGACATATTAGCAGAGCATCATATTCATTTGAGTATATCTTTACGATTTTTAATTCCACATTACCCTTGTATACACCATAAGAAAGCTCATTCTATCTATTTTTAATAATTTATTAATATATAGCAATAAATTTTATTTATTGTTCATTTGATTGGTTTTAGAATAATTAACATTTTTTTTCTATATAACATGACATATTGTGTTTTCTTGTATGTGTTATTTATAAAAATATTGTTTTTTAATTAATACATAACGCTGGTAATTTAATAAACAAATTTATACAGTAATTTTATTTATTGCTATTTTAAAATATTTTCTTTAATATTATTTAAATATAAATATTTAAGTTTTATTATTTAAATGAAAGAATATATCATCACTTATATTCATTCAAAATTTCATAATTCTAGCATTATTTAAACAATCATAGTATTTATTTCTACACATTTTTAGATGAAATAAAAATAAAATATTTTCAGACTCAAAACCTATAGTTAGAATTATTTTTTATTTTTATTATGGCGTTGAAGATGTTGACGTGAAAGGTAATTTTGAAAATTATGCGGGATACCTATCAAGGTATTGTTTTCTAAAACCGGCCCGCGTTGTTTCCCGAAGTGCCGACGATGCATCCGGCCCTGTTCATGAACTCCAAGTTGCAAATTCGAGCTGGTCGGAGGCGTCGGATAGTTTCGGCTCATTACCGGCCAGGGCCGCACCACTGCCCAAACAAATCATGTAAACACACGGCCCGTCGAGTTGGGGGCCCGGGCGCGGTCGGCGGCTTTGCGGCCGGCCCTGCACGAATGGGGCCACTCAGCAATTTTGACAAATGGTACCCGTCCTCTGCATTGAACTACTGCTCTGATAAACTGCGCTAATGAAATCCTAACGATTAAATCTGAATAAAACATGACTGCGATTAATTAAAGTCAACGGAGGAAAATTCTCAGCGGAAAATTCGAAATAATTCTAACAGTATTTTAAAAAATAATTATTTTGTTTAAACTTAAATATTCAGATTTTAGAATCAGTTTCTTATTTCTTTTTATTATTTAGTACTTAAATATGTGAATCTAGTTCACCAAAACGTGCAAGGGTTCCTTAGGGGTTCAAACCCCCATACGATGCATACCTTGCATACTATTCACGCCACTGCTCCACAGGAATCTTAACCCTTCTTATAAAAACAAAGTTAATAGTTCTTATTTTTATATTACAGAAAATATATATATTTTTTAATCCTAATATTAATATATCGTCTTGAATTTTAATGTGTATATACATATAGAGGATTTTTATAAATAAATAAATCAACCCCAATATTATAATAAAATACTTTTTATACTAATATTGATAGCTAAGTTATGGCTTATTATTATGACAATTAATCCATGTTCGATCAAATAAATATGATTGTGATATATGTCATTAAATATGAATTGCACAATTAGTCAAAACTACATGTTCAATATATCATATTGATAACATTAAAATAAAATGGAATAACTCATACTATAGTTTTCGAATTGGATTATCTCAATAAGTCATATGCCAAATAATTTTAATATCAAAAAATATTTTAATTAAGTATCATAAATCTCATATAAGATTTAATTAATTTCGGATTTAAAAAATATAAATACTTATATAATAAGTAAAAATAGTATGCCATCCTAAGAAAAATAATGTTTTGTAAAAGTAATATTTTTTTCAGAATATATTGTTGATTTCAATAAAAATACATTTCCCTATATAACAAACTGACTTGTTTTTCACAAGATTCGCATTTTCCGGCGCAAAATAAATATTTATTCATATTTTTTTTGTAGAAAATTCGGATAAGTTTCCAGTAATTTGATTACTGCTTCATTTACGTTCGATTTTTTCACGATAGCTCTGAAAAATATCGTAAAATGACAAAGTTTTCAGTCTCTGACGATTGATGTCATAAAGTTTACCTTCCTTTATTTTTATTTTTCTATACGCGATATTTTTGTCAAATCAAACTTTGCACAATCGCCATTTTAAATAATTCAACTTACGAAAAACTTGCAGATAAATCTCTTTAACAATGGCCGGCAATAGTTTAGACACGTGTGCTCTGCATTGTAGTTTAGCTCCAAGCAGACTTCTGCTCACTGTCCTGATAAATAATTGACTAACAACGGTTCCAGGAGCACTGGTTGTATCCGTGATGCTGTCCAGCATGGTGAGATTGTGCCACCATGTCACTTTAGGCTTTGGTCTCCCTGAAAATTATATAATAATATAATAAATTAATATTTTAAATTATTAATTAAAAACGATTTTTACCTCCGGTGACTTGGCATGATAGAAACAAATCATATTCTTCTCTGAAAGGTCCTGCGACCCCCGTAATTTCACGTCCTTGGGCATCGAATATATTGGGCTCATTCGGCGGTACTAAAAATTAATTTATTACATTATAAAACATTTTCTTAATATAATATCATTCATAAATTACGTACCTACTAATGATAGATTGACTTTATAATTTTTACTAGGGGAATCTAAATAATCCACCCTGCATCTGAATACTCCCTCGTCCGATCTGGCGATTCCTTTGATGGCCAGGTGAGCTTCTTCCGGCTTCGCTTCTTCAAGCACAAAGTGAGTCCTTCTACCGAGATCGTCGGACGTTGCCAAATGTACCAGCGGACCGTTTCGATAGTCCAGACTGAAACAAATAAAAAAAATAAACGTAAATACGCCATAAATCAAATGTCCGTATCAAAAATGATATACAGAGTGATTTATATGGCTTTATTTTATGATGTGAAAATTTATTGAGCGTATTGTCCCCGCGGACCGTGTATAAAATGGGCCTATCTCCCGCTATCAAATGCTGATGTTTTAGTGGGCAATTTTTGCGAAATTATTGTATCCGCATTTTATTGTACGTGTATTGAATTGGGGTTAACCCTTTAATGGGGAATCGTTCGAATAATTTTATTTGTACATATAAATAATATATTGTCATAATAACGTAATAAAACTAATACGATCATAAATACCTTATAATTTATTATAATAGTGCATAATTTTAATATAGAAAATCAGGGACAGCACGTGATTTTACAAAGAAGTAAAGAGAGGTAAACACGATTTATAAAATTTAAACAAAGGATGAAATAAAATGTCAAAGCCAGAAATCGAGGAGGCCCATTTACGATTTTTTATTATATATTTATTCGATGAAGGATTAAAGCCAGAAACGCTACCGAAATTATCTGGGAATTTATGAGGACGTCTTACAACTTCAACAATGTCATGGATGGTTCAAAAAATGCAATAGTGGTGATAGCGATTAAACGATAAACTAAGATCAAGAAGACATCTCAAACTGAATGATGCCGCATTAACCTTTTCTACTCCATGGGCCAGACGTATTGGTACAAAAAATTTTTTAGCAAAAAATTGAACTAGTTTTATTTATATTTAATTTATAAACACTAATGCCTTTATTTAATCAGATATCAGATGATTTTTATTTGTTTTGTCAATGAATATCTCTTTTAATAAATTTATAAAAAAATATATAATGAGAGTAACTCATAGTTTCGACTAAAAGTGAAAAAGTGGACCCTCGCAAGGAATAGTGACAAGATTTCAGTTGTTTCAGGTCAACGGTAAAAGACCCTTTGAAATAGAAAAATTGTTATTAGTGAAGAAAAGTGAGGCTGTACAACAACCCAATCAATCAAAAAACAGGCAGTTGGATTTAGATGTACCACAGTATCCATCTTCAAATATTTGTGTTACTTTAGTAAAAGACGTAAAAATGACACTTTTTTATTAAAAAATATTTTTAAAGAATATGTACATATTGTGATCGTTAAAATATTTTTTATTGCGTTAAAAAAATTATTAATACTTTCCCGTTTGCCTTATAAGCTTAAAAATCCCTTAATTAATGCCTTAAAAACTATTTTACAAGCATGGAAGGTGTATAAAGAAAACCTTTCAATCAATTGATAAAATCGAATAACCCAAGTGTATCTTCAAAATTTTTAAAACTGCAAAACCGAGAAAAAACAAAGAATTTTAAAGCGTCGAAAAATCGATGCTCAACAATTAATAAATATAAATATTATTAATTTGATAAATTAAGACTATTGATAAACTGTACGTTTAAAATAATTCAACTAATCATACTAGTTTTCTTATTCATTCGAGTGTTATTCGTTTGAGTTTTTTTTAAGACAGAAATCAGTTTATTATGGATTTTCCTTCCCACTCTTTTTTCATTGCTGTTAAAAATGATTTTTTTTATTTTTTCTAATCCTCTTTTATTTACTTTATTTTTATTTTCACAAAGATTAGGATATGCTTCTTCACTGCTAATAAATACTTTATATTTTACAAGTTTTAAAAAAATAAAATAAGTCGTACAAAAAAATATATTGACTTATTGATGAATTTCAATTTTTTTTATTTTTGTAAATTAAAAGAAAAAAAATATTTTATTGTGATTGGCATGCACAATGACATTAATAGAAAAATTACAATATTTATAGATAATAGATTAAAAAATACTTATAATATTAATTCGAGTCTAAAATTTCTGTCAGTTTTTAACTTTAAAGCAAGAGCTTTCGATTGGCCACGAATGTATAATAAAAAAGTTACATACATTCTACCATGTCTACATCTTTTCAATATCCCAATATTGATCAATCTATACGGAATCACCGTGAAAAAAGCTCCGACCAATATCAAATAAGCCGCTCAAAAGATTTTTCGGCTCTCAATAAGGACATCGCCATGTATGCCACTTTTCAGTCCGCGCTTTTCAGACTCTGACAAAATTGGTCCTCTAAATTTGCCTGCAAGTGGCACGTGAAAATTGGAAGCGCGCACGTGTCCGGACGCAGAGGGGCGAGGGTGGGGGCAAATGCGACCCCGAACGGGGACGGGGGATGTTTGCCTTTGGAAATTCGGAGAATGCGGCACGGAGCTGGGAATCGTAACAGTTTGCATCCTGGCTTGCATAAAGCCGTCGCCTAATAAAGTTGCTATGAAATATTGTGTCGACATGCACGTGCCATGCCACGTGTCACGTGCAGGATCGCGTGTCCCTGCAAGCGCAAAAATTCGAGTCGGTTAATCCGCCCGGCCGTGGACGGGTTAACTCTAACGAGCCATCCAGTTGTGAATTAGTCTTGCAGAGAGTCGTACGTGGTGAGAATGGTCTTAAGTCGTGTAACGAATCTCATTGAGCGTGGTTTGGTCTCTCGAGGGATTTGGCAGTGCTCAATAAAGGACTCAAATAACGATAGAAGAAGTATCTAATATGTCGACTTACCACTGGAGAGATAAGTCTCTAGAATATGCTTGGCGAAATTGCACTAGTGGCGACATCTATTGATGAATGATATTTGGAGACTACAGAGATCATTCCTATCTATATACATATTGGTTTTTATCATGATACTAATAAAACAATGGCTATTGTATTCTACCTTGAATCAATTGAAATCATGTTCTTCTAACCGAGACCCTAGGCGACCCAGAGTGGCAGTTGGGGTCGGGACAAGTTGGCAAGTCGTACTTTTATTGGTACACTGCTCTCAGGAGTGTCGTCATGTGCAACTTTAAAGTATACCGCCCCCTCCTGTTCTTCCCTCGAAACCCCACCGCCACCTCATAGCGCGTGCTCGCAACTTTTAGCTAAGTCCTCGCAATATTATGTTCATGACAATTGTGTGAATTATATATGGCCGCGACATAAACCCGTGTTGAATAACTCATGCGAGTCAACATATGGCGCCGGGGCCCTTTTATCACTAATTTAGTTAGGTATACAATGTTCCTGAAGACTAAAATCATTATAAAACTAAGCCAAGATTTTACTCCAATGAAATATCATTTTTTATTATTTTTTTCTAAAATATTACACAGTTTTTTTTTATTAAAATATATAATATTATCTTCTTGGCATATTCATGTAATCGTTTGTATTTTTTATTATTTTTTTTTAAAGCGTGTTATCACTTATTTCGCCAATACCGCGAACAACGATATATCGTCGTTTGTTACATGCAATAATAATTGATGAAAACTTAAATGTTTACCAAAGATAAATTAATTTATGTAATCTTTAAATGAAGAAGAGAGGCGTAGAATGTTCACATTGTGATTTAAAACGCGATTTTATTTTATTTTAAATAAAAAAAAAATTAAAACGCTAGCATATACTAGAGTTATTTTTTAAAAAAAAATCAGATATATTAATATTTACATAGAGTATTACTATTTTTCTACCCATCCTCTCATCCCTGGTTTTATTCAAATAAAAATTGCTTTAAAAATATATTCAGTGTATTATAATTGCGTGGAACCCTTCCTTCACCAGAATTTAATTTATTCTACATTCCAAATCCGGTTAGAATTTATATTGGATCCAGAGCCAGGACGAAATGTCCGAGGAGAGGACGATATTTGAGCCTTGATTAAAAAAATATGTCAATCCCCCATCCTCGGAATTAATTCTCATTAAAAAATCCCCGAAAAAAGAAGAAAAGACACGGGGGACGTTAGATTTGACGTCTTGAAATTAAATTCGGTTCAATAATAACACACAGGCGCCTTCGTCAATTTTAATTAAGAGGATCGGATGACGTACAATTCTCAAAGAGAAAATATTCCGTATCCGACCTGTAAACGTTTGGTCACCCCTGAAAAAAAAGTCCAATATTCGCGCGTAATTGGCAAGTGCTGTGGCTAATTTGTATCTTAAAATACAGGATGTTGCCCCGCCTCCGTTTGCGTTAATTAATGCAAACAGCTGGTAACCTTATCAAACCGGTGATGAATTGTTGGCGAAACAAGACATGACGGATAAGTCTTGCGGAGAGGTACGCAGACACGGCTCAGGTGCATAAGGGTCTGGCTTCAACTAATTTTTTGCCGGCACTTGACCTCAGCTAGCGCTAGATTTTCTGAAATTTTCCGACTCGTGTAACGAATAATATAATTAATTTCCGTTGTTGTATTTTTTTTTGCCGATGTACACGCGTCGTGTAATTTAATCAGCGACCGCAAGGGCGTCGCTAGTTCCCCTTCAGACGCTTCAGCACCGCAGGTGTAAAGTGGAAACTCAATTCTGTCAGCGAATTAACGTTGGCAGACACCGAAGAATGGCAAATGTTGTAAGTTAACGTCTAAACCCTAATGAAAATAAACGCTTTAAACATAGCGGTTTTCAAACTTGGATACGGAGATGGGAACGGGGAAAGGGTTAATTCGATTCCGCGGAATACACGTGCGAATGTCACTCATGGTTACATTTTTTTTTTAATTAACGCTCAACGAGATACATTATATATATTTTTAATTTAAATTAAAATAAATTAGAATTTGTCTGAAACGTAGAAAAACCTGCCATTATTTCAGATACCTAACTAACCTTATATAACTAACCTAATTAACCTTTTATTTTATTAAATAAGAGAAATGTATGACTTCTTTTACAGGAAGCATTTTTTTCCCACATTAATTGTTTATTCAAAATAAAAATATGAACTTATAAAAAAATATGTTTGAGAGTCTAATAATTGATAAATTCTCTAAATAAATAATAAACTATATTTTTAAATAAATTTAAAAGCACTTTTTGGTCTTGTCGCTTTTTTCAACAGAACATTTTGAAAAGTTGATAAATTTCCATCACTCCATATCGAATTAAACGACAGCTAGATTTTTTCAATATTTAAACAATCAAGTATCTTAGCTCAGTCACTGTTAAGTGTATACGAAAATATATTATTTTTACTCATAACCCATGACACTAATCATATGTTAAACATTCGTGGACGGTCTGTCAATTGCGGTTATTTTTTTTAAATGTGCATGGGACATGTGATCAATTGACGACATTTTTGTTTATCGCACCAGACAGGTCTTCGTCTTAAGTATATGCCAAGAAGTTTATGTGCAAGTTAGAACTTGTCCCGAATCCAATACCAAATATCATTTACATATCCGTCACGGCGGCTCGAAACCAACAGTTTTGGCCGATGGGGCATATTTTGTATGAAAATAGACGTTCGTTTTCGTCCGCTTCCTTAATGCGACGCTGAGATGACGTGCGCACAGAGCGACGGTCCACTGCGACTGAGCTCCGCTCCCGGATCGGGCATGTTTCTACCCTAGCACAGCACGATGTTTTTTCTCACTCGCATTTGCCCATGCGTGAGGTTTTTTCTCACTGGTATCCGGTACAAAGCGATAATATACATCACATATTATTGATTTTTTTTTCGCTATTGCAGACAATAAGGTCAATGATTATTTATATTTATTCTTTATACTTTTTTTAGACATTTTTGGGACAGCTATTCGAGAAAAATAAAAAAATGGGTGTCCCAAATTAACCCCATCGGCATGGCTAGGTTATAAATAATAAATTTTGATTTCAATGACATGAAATTTGAGTAAAACAATTATCAAATAAAATGTCTCTGGGTGTTTATTCACTTACATTTTTCAAGTGTTAAAGATGAGGGGGTGGTTACTTTTTAGTTGTGGTAAGACTCACGTTAATTACCTGGCTAGTATCTTTCAGAAAAAAATCGAAATGATTGCTTTTTTTCAGTTTATTATATTTAGATAAGGTAAACCGAAAAGTTATGATAATATTTTGTTGTGGCGTTTGGTCGGTGACAAACTAATATTAAAACGTATCTAAAGCTCTATTTGTAGTCTACATTTTTTATTATTTTTTTTGTTAGTAAAAATGTCAAGGAGAAGATTTTTTGAACGCTCTTTTATTGGTCAAAGGATTGAAGAAAATATAAGCTACTGATTCCAAAATTATGAAAACGTCTTAAAACTTCGAAAAAGTCAGATTTGGTCCAAAAAAAATAAGAGTGGTGATTAGAGAATTAAATGATAAACTAAAACCATGACCTCTAAAGCTGGATAGTACTGTTGATGAAATCCGACTCTCACAAAAACCATAAAGAATTATCACAAGATTTTGGCTCTTATTGGTTAAAAGTACAAGACCATTTAAAAGGGATCGGTAAATAAAATATAAGGAATTTGGGTAACGCAAAAACTTTCTCTAACACCGCTGGAATAAAGATTACCATCAGTTCGTCGCTCTTATCTTGGTATGAGACCAAGGACGACCAATAATTTTCTTTGAAACAAGTACCAGTTTTACCTCTCGACCATCATTAAAAGATACATACTTACTTTGTTTGATGCAATATTTTGAGAGCAATTTCTCAACGTAAAATCTCAACCATCTTACAAGAGGGGAATCGAAAAATTACCTGAACAGTGGATAAAGATTCTAGAGAACAATGGTACAGACTTACAAAATAATATTTGAACAAGTGCTTGTTAAAAATAAAAAAAATCACCATAAAAAAATTATAGTTAATTTCCGGTTTACCTTATATCTAATAGATTATCTACGCCCTTTAACTTTTTTTTAAATTAATATATTTTTCAGAATTCTTCAAAACAAAACTACTCAAGTTCTGAACTCTTTATGAAAAACAAATAACTATAGAAAAGTAATATTATATATTTATTTAAAAATAAATAAAGTAAATTTCGCATTAAAAACCACAAATTTGGGTTTAAATAATTTAATAAATTACTGAAATGTCTCAGTATTAAAAACGAAACTATATCAAATATTGTAACGGCATTTTTCGCAATTTACTCCAGTGTAATAAAATATTGTTTGATCAGCCAAGGCCGCCGGTAAATATATTAAATTTTATCCGAGTCGGATGAAAAAAAAATGTAATTTATGTAAATCGGCTTTAGTGCGTCGCTTTTCATGTAAATATTTACAGCACTGTTTTCTGATACTTTTACTACACAGTTTACATATTTTATTTATTGCTGAAAATTTCCGATTTTGAATAAATACAATTATATCATATTCACAAAGCTATTAATAAACAAACGACTTATGAAACTTTTAACGATCAAAGCTTATTAAATAAAAATAAAAAAAGTATTGTCACTGATGAAAATGGAAAATGGGAAAATAATTTTGATTAAAAACAACACCGTTAAGATAGCTTAGCCTTAGTATTCGCCAGACATATAAAAAATATCGTTGATATATTTTAAATTATTATTAATTTTATATCAGTCACCGGGGTCCAGATTTATGCGGTTTTTAAGGTCTGGCCGCGACGGCCATGACTTTGCAAGAAGATAACGAGTTATGGGGTTTGCGGTTTATCGAGCAAGACATGAACCCCATTACAAACTTGTGCCATTGTGGCCCTCACTTCTTATTTCCCGCCACAGACTTATGAAAGTGATTCCGGCAAGGCTCAACTTTCGATGTCGTATACTATACGAATGATAATATATGCGTGGTCACAGTCTCCATATATTAAATCAAGGCTATATTACATCATATTGGATGAGAAAAATTGAGAAAACTTCAAGGCTAGAACCGAAAAAGAGTTTTATTATTTTAGATAAAGTATCTAAGTATCATCATTAATTGATCTGCTATATGAAATTATAAAATCTCATATAAGAGATCAAAGAAAAGGCGGTACTTTACATTTAAAACATCTACGTAATCAGCCATGACATTTCCAAGTACAATTATTTAACATATCTGCATTATGAATAATTAAAATCTATATTGTTACAACAGTATTATAAATAACAACAAAATATAGCTGAGGTTTTCCTGGAGAGCCCGACCTACGGTGAGTCTAAATGTAGACTAGCTCTGACGAGCCATCGTGGCAACCATCATATCTAAATACTCCTTGGAAACACAGGCGACCTACACCTAAGAAGGCAAGGGTTATATGTTAAGGGAGGAGAATCTCGCTCCGAACTAGCCGGGGTAAGTCACAAAAGCCCTGTAAGCAAGGATGGAGAAGAGAAGGTCCTCGTGACAGACGGGGTCAGGGAACCGCCCTACTACATTGATCATAGTCTCTCTTTCATAAGAAAACTCCGGATATTCCCAAAGAATGTGTTCCGATGCTTGTTCATTGGAGTCCCAAAACTCGCAAGCCGGGTCATCCTTGAGTCCCAGACGATGAAGATTGGCGTTAAATGAGCCATGTTCATGCCCTGCCATGTACTCTCAGCAGACCAACGGGATTGCCATATCTTTAACGCAATACTATGGAGTCTCTTCTTGAATGCATCTTGGTTCAAAGCTTTGACATCGGTCACGAGAATGTCCTGGTCCCCAAGACGTGCTCGATAGCCACGAGGAGTCAACCAACCCGCAGCCCGGATCTGGAGTGGTTAGTAAACTGTTTGCTCTGACTATCGGAGAGTTTCCGAGAGCACCTGTTATCGCATTTGGCAGTAGAAAAATCACGGAGCTGGCGCCCATAAGGGCAATTCGCACAGTACAAGAGGGTTATCTACTGCGCCAACCAACAGCTTGAAGAAGTGCTTTTCCAAGTAGATCGACCTTTTTTTTGTTTGAGAGTTACATACCCAAGACAACCCTGAATCCATGCACTGGAGTATAAATTTTCTCATCTTAAGAATTTCTTCAGGATTTAAGTCTAAGGATATTCGAAGCATCATAAGGTACCCAGATAATAGATCCTAATTCGAGCAAGCTCCGAACCAATGTGTCGTATAGCACTCGTATAACTAAGGTGCTATGTATTTCTCAAGACAAAGCTGAGCATTCTTGGGGCTGGGTGGATGGTGTGGATGATCTCATACACATGTCTGGTACATGTAAACTAAATTCTAACCTGGACTCAATAAATACCCAGATCTTTAACAGACGATTGCTAAGGAAAAGAGACTTTCATCAAGAAAATGTCATATTTTGACATTTTCCAACACTTAATGGAAGGCGATTTAATATTGCCCATTCACGCAAAGAATTGATGTCCAACTGCAGCGAAATGGCATCACCTGTTAAGGTAATTGCTTTAAATAGTTTTAAGTCATCTGCAAAGAGTGAGAAATTATAAGAAAGGACATGTTGTATTCGTTTATAAATAAAACGAATAATAAGTTACTTCGTAGACACATGACCTTAGGGAATCATCAAGTACTGTTTTCTCTTATTTAAATAAGTGGAAAAAATCGTAAGAGAATGACCGAGAACCCAAAATTATCTAATTTAGTAATAAATTTACTGTGGATCGACTTTATCAAACGCCATTTTATAGTCATATAGATGACGTTGACCTGGACCCACTTATGAGGGTATTTAGACACATCGTTTGTAAAGCTAAGCAGACTAGTGGCTGTTGAGTTTTTTTACGTTTTATGGACAAAGTGTAGCAATTCCTTGCAACTACAGAAATCGCCATATTAAATAATCACCTTTTTTATTTAGGTCGCATTTAAATGAAAGACACGAATCCAATACTCCATAAACAATGTCATTTTATACTAGTTCTCTTTATTACTAATACTATTTTTGTTAACAAAATTATCGAAAAAATACCATAAAGGTCTGACATCATTCATTGATTTATTACCATTAATATAAAATTCATTATATGTGTTACTATACATGAGTCTTTTTGATTATGTGATATCAAGCGTAGGATGATATATATCAGGTTGAGTCATAAATAACATCTTTTATCATGCTTTTATTTTGCTTTAAAATATTACAACTGTTAAATAATACTTTCTCCCATCTTATCGGTAACTTATCGATACCCTCTAGACCAGCGGTTCTCAAGTGAAATTTCACTGTGGCCGCATTATAAAAATCACCGGTC
>JAGXCT010035902.1:0-26545 GCA_022495035.1 Philopotamus ludificatus | reverse complement strand
ACCAGTTGAGCTCCAGATTTTTTTTTGTCATTGTGTAACAGGATAACGCCGTTCCGATTGACGAGTGCAGGAGGCTTTACTAGTAGTTTTTCATGAATTCTTTGCAGCTGCTGAACCTATGTATCGGTAATAGTCGTTTCTTTGCGATTCATCAGCTCGTGGTGGATAATTTCTTGCCGATTCCACCTTACACACAATAAATTATTTTTGGAATGAATATTGGCTTTAGGGTCCGGTGGAAGTGGCTCATCCTTATTCCACCATTGTCTTTTGCGGAAAATATTTTCAAAGGTGATCCATTTTCCATCGCCTGTTATTGTCTTGTCCAAAAATGGTACGATTTTATGAGACTTGTGGCAATATATATTCAGTTACCTTATTTCGGTCACTGGGATTATGTGGCATATACCAATATGCCTAACTTTCTGACTTTCCCTAAATTTTCCAGGTAGCGATAAACTATAGATTGTGACGTATTGAGTCTCTCTGCCAACTCTCATGTTGTTTGACGTGGATTTTATTCCAATATCGCATTTAAAATGTTATCGTCGACGTCGGAAGGGCGATCCGCCCTAGGTTCATCTTTCAAAGAATCATCTTCGGAATGAAATTTCACAAAACAATTTCTAACTGTTAATAATATTGTTAATAATTAATAGCACCAATGTTACGCCCACCACGCTAATTAGTTGTCGTATGACTGATAGATCACTTATCTATCTAGTGAAAACAAAAATCCTCTTGTCGGGTGACTCACTGCAAGTAAATCCAAACAATAAAAACAGTCTACCTGAATGGGAAGTTATTAATGACTCAACCTAATATCTTCCAGTATATTTCTTTTTTTTTTTAATTCGTGTTTAGTTAAATCTGTTTATGATTTTAGCAATAATAGTAATTAGGAAATTCCTAAAACCTAATTTGCTTCCTCATATAAATTTCAGTAAACCAGTGAATCCAGCACGTAACGGAATGTTTAACGAGTTGTTTTGATCGCCCCTCTCCAGAAATGTCATTTTGTGGCGTTTGGCTATTTCTGGTTCGACCTGAAAAGCATGTGGGAGCGAGTCGAGGTCGGAACTGAACAGAAAAAATAAATAACGATCTGTATACATACGAAATTTCAGGTGAAATATTATTTAAACGCTCGTAATTCCTAGAAAAAAAATAATTGAAACGCGGATCAAATAAAACGGGGTACGATTGTTTTTTCAGTGCCCGATGGTATTTATTTGATGTTGATTACCGGATAGGAAGTCGCGTGCATATTACCGCTTTGTAATGAAGCACTTCCGGTCCTGTTCTGGGTTCGTGATTCAGCGCAGATCGGCAACCTAGCGCTCTCCGGCTCATTTATAAGCCTCACCTTGTCCTCCTCCAGCATCCTCCTCCGCATAAAGAGGACAGGAAGCTGGATATTTTTTTGGCCGCGATCCAAGCCCCTACCAAAAACAGTATCTTCCGATATAAGTTAAAACATAAATAGTTGGGCGAATGCAGACTTCTTAAATCACGTTTGTATGCTTTTCGTGCCTAAATTATGGCCAGAATTTCGGAGATTTATGCATAGAAAATTAAACTGGACGCTGCTTTGTGGCTGCTGCGATAAAAAAATTAATAAAACTCTCAGCATACCCGAATATTTATTAGTAATATACGTTTAATAAGCATAAAACATGTTTTCTTGGCTTATGTTAGTGCAGAGAAACGCAAAAAAATATTTAGGACAGCTTTATGTATTTAAAATAAATATATAAGAATCATATTTTATTTTATAATAAAAAAAGGTATAATATTGCCTTTTCATAAGTACTGATTATTGATCATAGTATTGATTATTGATCATATGATATGATTGATTGAATTTTTTCCGAATTTCCTTTTGATTTTATATAAAAATGTAGATTTGATTGTAGTGGCCAGTGTCTCTCAAACTCCATGTCATCTATCATAATTTTATAATTAACAAAATAAAAAAAAATGGCTTATTACTTATTCTATGGCTTAATTTTTTTTTTTTGGAAAGGAAATATAAATACATATATAGGTTCAATGTAATGACTAAAACATGTCATAAGTCAAAACAACTTTCGAAAGCTGACATGACTGGATTCTTCAAGATTTAGTGGATCTAAACATATCTAAAGATGTGAACCATTATTTCGGTTTTCTGTTTTTTCACTGTTTTCTCAAGAAAATGGAGAAAACAGTGAAACCATCGGACAACTGAATCAATTGTCTTTTCAAGAAGGATCGTGCTAGTAATCTTTCTTTTTAAATATAGTATTTTTGAAAAAAAAATGTACAAAGATACAGCCAGCCTTCCTATAGCGAAGCAATCGGAACCATGTTATAGAAAACCTGCGTTGTAAAAACTTAAGGCACTAATACAATATTTAGAACCGGACTTTTTAGTTTTATTTTGTGTATTATCGATACGACTACCTAAAGGCTGATTCATTATCATCCATGCTAGAATTGAAGCGTCATCCAACACCATACTAGAAAAGATAGGATCCTGGCGTGGTATTAGGCGGTTTAATTTCGCCAGCTCCAAAAGATCAGGAGTGTTTATTAAGGGCTCGCTCAAACGATCCCCATCCATTGGCTTCCTGGAAGAAGGCAACATTAACATTAAACCTTCGGTAGAAGTATCTAGGTGTTACTCTAAATGGGAATCTCAGTATGCTTAATACAGTCTGAGTATTTTCAACAGAGTTGCTGGTGCTGACTGGTGCTTAAACTATGAGACGATGAGACTTTATTATAAATCAATCAATGTCTCAATCACCAGTTATTCTGCTAATTTTTGGACAGATCGAAGTGGATATTCTACAATCCAATGAGGCCTCATTTCTGGCCAGAGACTCTGCACATCCTCGACTGTTGTTCAGTCAGTTTAAACTGGGGTCCTTTAGATAAATTTGGAAATAAAGGTCAGTGCAGCAATTTGGATTGTTTTTCTAGACGTCTCTTTTCCCGATGACACCTCTGATTTCGACCAAAGTACCATACGGGAACAAGCCATGCATGCGAAGATGGAAGGCTACTTCCACCAGAAGAGTTGGGTTATATTTCTTTCCGTCGGTCTTTAGACGTATGGAGATGAACTGGGTACATCCAAACCATTACTTGTTTCAGTTCATCACGGAACAAGATTCTTTCAACGCAAACCTTGCGCAGCTAGAACTCTTTGAGGACGATAGTTGTAATCTTTTTGGACACGTTCAACAATCTTTCCAGCATATGATATGGAACTGCCAGGAGCTCGATCAGGAGAGATTGGAGATGCTCAGTGTGATCAGAAATATCCGTGGTCCCATTATGCACTTGGAATTTCCAATCGCCCTGAATTCAGGGCTATTAGTTAGACAGACACCCTGAACCCTTGCATTTCAAGGCGTTGGTTATATATTTGCAGGTGCTCTTGCTAATAGGGGTCATTTGCATGGAGCGTCTGTCAAAAAACTATGGCATGGACCCCAAAGGGTACCCCCATTGTTATATTTTTAGTATGTAGTAGGTAATTTATTATGACCCTAAAAAGTTACATTCTAGAAGAGAGCGGTATACGAGGGACTGTCGAACTTGTTATAGAAAACCGCAGTGAGCAGTCCTATAGCAGGGAGCGCTATAGGAAGGTTTACTGAAGTTTGAAAATACATATGTCAGTTTTAAACATGAGAATAGTTTTTGTTAAACGTAAATAAGATCATTTAGGTAGAAAAATCATATAAAGAAACATTAGAGCAACTTAAAAATTAGTTACTCTAGAGATGGTATTATTCAAAACTGTTACTAATCAAATTTGTTGCGTTAGCTCAAAATAATTCAAATCTTTAAGTAAATTGCTAATAAGCAACGTTAGTACTCGAAGAGGTTAACTTTCCGGGAAAATTTATAAATTATAGGAATTGTTTACGACCTCGGCCAGGATGATTATCATACATAATAAACAAGAGTTATACTCTGGACAACAAGCTTAATTATAAGGAGTTGAAGTAAACAGATTATTAAGATTTCCATCCGTCGGGGTATGTGACGTCAACAACCGCGTCGTCCGAAGGGGGTCTCTTCGCGACCCCAATCATTTAAAGTCAAGATATTAATAAATTCAATATCATAGACTTTCAATATTTTTGGCTTTTCAACTAATCATTATAACGCATAAATGACGAGGCTCTCGACGATGTTTCGCCGCAGCCTGAGCTCTCGCAGCACGTGTCACTTGCACGTTTCACTCGCACTCTGCACATCGTACCAGATACGAGCGAGAAAAAACATCGTTGTTATTATTTGTTTCGCAATTACAGACAATAAAGGACAATGATAAATTTTGTAGTGAAAATTTTAAAAATAAATTTGGAAAAAAAAATATAATAATATAAAAATAATTAAAAATTACTGCACAGTGGTACGATGTTGGTATTTAAGCGGTTAAGTAAACACAAAGCAAAGAATTTAATTACATCCAATGCTCCCGATACAAGTGGCCATGCCAAAACTTTAAGCTGAAACATGCGACCGCCATTTTCCGAAAAGCTTCCACTATGCGAAACCGCGTCCCTATTTTTACACCTCCCCCACCCCGCGACACAGCCTCCGGAAGTTATGCAAGTACAGTTTGAAGTTTCGCGAATGCAATATATTTCTTGTACTTTTTAATATTGCCCGTGTCCCGCGGGACGCGTGTGTGCCGTTACAAATTTCGCTCCCAATTCCCGGCACATAAATCGTCACAACTTTTCGTGGGTAATCCATTAATGGCCTCTGCCCGGGATAAGATACATGCACCGGCTATGATATACTGGCCGGGATGCCGGAAACTCGGACCTGGGGGGAATTTACATCAAGGAATTACCGGACTCATCGAAAAATAAAATCGATATTTGAAATCCTATTTTTTTAGGTTTATTCTAGATGTGTTTCAGCTGAATCCACAGGGACAGGCGATGTCTCAGACCGCGGATTCTAGAGGAGGCCACACACGCTCCTAACTTGCGAGCTACCAGCCACTAAATCTGTTTGATATATTCAAATTGCATCGCAACTTGTGTCTGGATGTGGGGAAGGCTTCGTGCACCGACCAAGAAAAAGACCCCAGTTTTGCACAAACATGAGGTATCGCCTGCAATATGTGCAAATGCAAAAACGAGCCATAAATATGTAATGAGGAATTCGAGATATTCGCGAATAATTTATGCCATCCTTATAAATGGAAATTCTTGAATTACGACTGTGTTTTATTTTTAAATAAGACCCGGGCCTATTTTTCTACTACACAACATGCATTAAGATTTATTTTTAGGGGATATTTCTGACATAATAATTATATATTTTATGTTTGAGACATGTTTTATATTACTTCGCCTATACAATATAGTAAATACGTACGGAGTACGGAAGCTTCTAGAAGCTTGTTATCGACAGAAATACCATAAGAGAAAAATTTTGACGTTTCATGGCTTATTCCGATCAGTGTTATGGTTTGTTATTTAGTAGTCGGATAGGTGTCCGACTCAAACTAAAATTCAGGGAATTCTTTATAATACTGGCCGGGGGGTAAGTAAGAGGAAAAGACTGATTACCTCCGCATGTTTTATAAAAATATTTATGTAGGTAGTTTGGCACGATGGAATTAACTAATTTAATGCCATATATCCTGCATTGTAAATAAATATATTAAAATTATATTAAAAAATAACCAGTGTCGTGGTTTGACACTGGGGAGAATTTTATAATGAGAGACTTATTCCCTTTGCATTTTTAGAGTCTTTATATATGGGTGAATGGCGAAAATAAATATGATATTTATACGTTAAGATTACGACGTTATGTCGTATTTGGATTTAAAACCTCAGAAGTGTTTCACGATATGAGGCCAAATTCCATATATCAAGAGTATGGTCCTAAAATGTATTCACATTTAGATCCAAATAGAGAAAGGTGTATCTCCCAACACTGCCTTTAAAAATGTATACATGGATATCACAGAGTACAAGTCCAATCGGTCAGTTATTGAATCCCCAGGTCGGCTCTGCCGATTCCATGATGAATTCGATCAACAAAAAATACGTTGATGTCTTCGGAATTTGTCTCTCGTTAAATCAATATCTCCCACATTTTTTACTATACTGAGATCTAAGATATTTCGGTATCAAAATAAAATTATAGTCTTAAAAGAATATCACGATTAACGGGATAGTCCTATTCCCATCCGTCACGGGAACCCCACGCTTTTCAACTCAAGATATTGATGAGTTCTTCATCAATTATTTTTAAAAAAGGCTTATTCTAAGAATAAAAATAGTTATTCATGATATGCTTCATAACTTTGTCGATTTTTTAACTAATTAATATGATGTGTAATCGACAAACGATTGGCGATTTCTCGCCGCATAGTGAGCTCTCGTGGCACGTGTCACTCGCACGTTTCACTTCCAATCGCACATCGTGCCAGATATGAGTGAGAAATTTCATCCCGCGTAGCATCACAATTGCAGACAATATGGAACAATGCTTATTTATAATATTTTTTCTGTATACTTTTTAGGACAAATACAAAAATTTGTGACATGTAGGGTTTATATTAAAAGATTTATTTGAGAAAAATCAACACTTGGAGTGTCTAATAGACCCCATCGACATGTCCCGTCATTTTGCTGTAGTTCAAAATATTATTTACAAGATAAGTTTCTATAAAGGTTTATGTGAAAACCACGTTATATTAGACCCAAAGCTAGTACAAAAATATGAATAAAATTCAGAAAACTTGATAAAAATCTTATATAACTGCTCTATTTAATCAAATGTAAACAGGATTTTGATTAAGTATTTACTTCTGAATCATTATCATTATTTTAATCTTTTATCCTCTTTAAAAAGTCTGTAAATTTGGCCTATTCGCTACTCCTCAGCGATTTAACTGCTAGAAAAATTTACGTAATTATATATGACACGCGAATAAATTTTCAAATTACACAAAGTTTTTAGCACGTGTCCGTGTGTAGCGAATTAACAGTTGTCACACCGGAATGACCATAGCCGTTTAATCGTTAAAAGTTCGTTATGGATCTTCTGGTATAAAGACAAACAATTTTAGAATATTTTATTTATTTAAGCAGATGGATCTAAATTCAAGTGTTTTTTTGGATACCGTGTTATAGAAAGGTTCTGTCATTTTTTTATAGTTATATGATGATGACTTATATTTAAAATATGCCTTAACATCAATTGTTCAATAAGGAATAAATCAAAGACTTTTAAATCCCATTATCTTACTCTGTTCATATATAGAACAGGGATACTAAATTATTTAAATACTAAATCTGGGTCGAATTGTTAAGTAAATAGCTGATTTACTGTTTCTGTTATTAGATTTTGTGACTTCTTACATCTGACAGATTTTATATATCATTACCAGAGGTCGGCTACCATGTGATTGATGATAATTTCCTTTTAAGGTCAATTTAACCTGATGCCGCGGAAGCAGCTCTCATCTGCGAAGACACGCGACATCCATCAACTTGGGTCCTTCCTGCGGCGGCTTCCACTCGCCAAATAGGACACGGCCAATAAATATATTAGCGACAATGGTCGAAAAACAATGACGGCAACCCGATCCGGCCTTGGCTATCGCCGGCCGTAATCTAACCTGAAACCCTGCGGAATAAAATATTATTTTTTTGCTTCTACTTCATCATGTGGCATTGTGTGCCCTCGGGGGCGGCCATATTGTGTTACGGGGGTCCATTGTGCGCGACCTCGAGTGCCATTTGTCATTTCGAAGTAATTTGCTGCGAAACAAGACAATTCATTTGTATTGCCCCATCAACAAGTCGGCTTGAGCCCATTGTTCGGAAAAACAACGGAAAATTGAGACATGTCTTTGTTTTGCGTTTAAAACAATATGAACGGGGCGCGCGGATGTGTAGGCCATTTTTTTTGTTCGGAAAACGGAGTTACCCTATCCCGGTCGTATACAGGATGGTGTCAATGTTAATAATTAATATATTAAAATTTTGGCATCCTTGATCACTTTAACGATTCAGTGCCGCGAGGTTTTAAGCTGAGGAGCATTTATATACCGCGTGTTTAATAAAAAGGGTTTCTACGTAATTCTGTCTACATAAAAACACATTTGACTTTCACAAAAAAATATAGCCAGAAAATATTATATAAATAGAGCCTTAATACGCAAAGACAGCGGCCACCGATGGCCTTACGGTATTCCGCGTCGTCCGTACGCAGAGGCCACCGAGGTGTCCTTACGGCACTAAAGCGGTTCGGATTCAATCCTCTATATTTATTACTGATTTTAAAATAAATAATACGATAATATTAAAAATATATTTATTCGGGTTCAATGATATTTACAGAAAATATGGCTACCAATTTTTTAAATATATTTAATGTTTAACTGAAAACTGTATTGTCACTTCGATGTTTATAACACATGAAAAAAAAAGATTTGTTTTTATTGTCAGTTTCTCTATATATTTAAATTAAATTAAATTATTACAGAAAATGTTTAGTTTTAGTTCTTTTATATTAATAATAGCAATTGTGCCTGGATGTTTTTCCCATAATAATAATTATATAAAGTATATCTCTAATATAACATCGTTATTTAAATAATATGCATTAAAACTGTAAGAAAAAAACCAAAAAAACCAATTAACTTGGTCGTGCCCATGGGGTCTCAATTTGCAAGTAGTAAATAGTATGAAACCCCTAACTATTTGTAGAATGTCTCTATTCAAAATTATAACCTACGAAGATGATTATATTCTCTAAAAAGTAAAGCCCATATTTTCTATAAAATGCTAAGCTATATTTAGTTTTTTTTATTTTTTTTATCGAATAAATCCTACATTTTACAAACTTTTTGTAGTTGTATAAAAATGTTTAATGAATAAATATTATAAACAATCATTGTCTGCAATTGCAAAACAAATAAATACAACAATAATCGTTGCTGTTGCCATGCGCGTGATGTTTTTTTCTCGCTCGCATCCGGTACGATGTGTTTAGTGCGAGTGACACGTGCTGATCGTCATGAATAACTATTTTTATGTTTGAAATAATTTATTTTTTTACAATATCATGACGAATAATTCATCAATATATTGAATAGAAATACTTGGGGTCTCTGAGAGACCCCATTCGGACGTCGTGGTTGTTTTCGAGCAACAGTGACGGATGGTACTATTTATTTTTAAGAAATATTTATTGTAGATATACTATTTTGGCGAAAAATATATACATACTAATTAAAAACACCCTTAATGCACGTAATGATACTAAAATGCATTTTACGTTGCTGCATCATTAAGAGATGCAGACGATGACCTCACTAAAAATGCAAATTATTCTAAATTGTCCTGAAATTAGCAGATGTTGATCCCATTGAATCATTGTATTTATAAATACATACATGTGCATCCTGCAAAGCGGAGTAGAAATCTTTTATTGTTACAGGATGTGTGCTTTTTCAGGACAATATATACGATATTTATTTATGCCAATGTCATTTGTAAACAAAGCTACCCGAAAACCAAAAATTCAAACGAAAAACTATGAAGACAATGTGAGGTGATTTACATATATTATTATTTATTTTTAATAATACAAATCGAGTATTAAATAAGTAAGAATTCGAATTGTTAAAAACATTTTTATGGAATTCACATTAAAAATTTGAAAATTTCCACTGAAATAATATTAAATATTAACCAATGTCGTGGATTGACCCTGGGGTATATATTAGTGTAAGAGACTCATCTTTATTTATAGTATACAAATTATGCCAACGTCATTTGTAAACAAAGATGATTAAAAACCTGAAAATTAAAACGAGTAATAATCTAGTAATAAATAAGTTAGAATTCGAATTGTTAAGAAAAATTTGATTGAATTCATCTGAACAAGCTGAAAATTTTCACTGTCCATGATTGTGAAATTATTATTTTAAGATAATGTAATTAAATATTATAGAGGAAATAAAAAAAGGTATAGTTTGTGAACTATTATCATAGTGACTTTTATGAATCGAATGTATTATACATAAATGACATATGCGCTTCGCTTTTCCCGAGGTGTATATAGAAGAGTATAACATAACAATAGTTCTTTTTTCCGATACTCTTCCCAATTTGAGTAATTGCCGCCATCCATTACCCGGCCGCCCAGTTATTGTTACACAAGAGAGTCGACAACAGGTCCTCGCCGGGATAATACGCAATTTTGCACGCGTATATTTTCGCAAGGAGCCGGCAAACATTTGCCAAATTCCTACCCCTGCTGTAGCGGTTTTGTTAAATGGGCCGAGTTTCTGAATTATATTCGAACACAACTCAATTTCATACGTGCCGCGCGCGAAAACTTGGTGCCCCCCAAATACCGCAGCCCCATTCAAATTTGTATAAATATTCGACTACACGCACACCTCGGTACATGGCGTACCGGCGGTAATAACTTGCGTTTTTGCTAAGTTTTCATATCGGCCCGTCTGGCCCGGGGCCAACTTGGCCGGCGCACGTGGACCCTGGATACAGTTGCGATTTTTCTTTCTTTTTTTTGGGTCTAGGAGGAAGACTAGAGGCTAAATCCGAGGAAAATTGCTGCGGTCGCAAAGTACACCTGACAAGGAAGTAGACTTGATAAATTTTCACGTGGTTCAATTTTCATCTATCCAAAAACGGAAACACAAAGCTAATGGAAAACACCTGTTTTTCTTCTTTTAGATCGAATACGTTTGAGACAGCGAAAGATTACGTGCACAAAGAGACAGAGGAAATCGTATAATAATGAGAAAACGCATTCGATTACATGTGAAAATTACTTCATACTCATTAACATATTTTTTAACCTTCAATCCTGAAAATTTGTTATGATTTATCCTAAGGATTTAAATTAATTTGACTATTTCCTGGAGTATTTTTGAACAATGTCTCACGAATATATTGCAAACAAGGCATTGAACCGTTATTTTTTCGGAATATCGGTCCAGTTTAATTAAAAAAAATAGTATCCAAAACCAAAAACCGCTAAAAATATTTTTTTATGTCGGAACTAAATCCCGAAAGAGATTCAAAAATATATATTGGTTTATTATACATTTTTAATACAAATAAAAGCATTTAAAAAATATCACCCATGGCTTTTCTGAAAATACAGTTATTTTTTAAAGTAATATTCTCAAAAAAATGCATTAGTTTGATGTCGTTTATTAATTTTTTTATAAAAAATATAACAATTTGTTTTGACTCCTTAATTATTATTTAATTATTTAATTATTTGACCCCAATGGATGGATGGCATAACATAAAGATTTAAAATCGCCATTTATCCATATAAAAATTCTATACAGATTCTAAAGATGCAAGGGAATGAGTCTCTCATACTAATATATACCCCAGTGTCAAACCACGACACTGATTTATTTTTATTATTATTTCAATGGGATTTAAATTTATATAAATTCTTTTATAATTATTTATACAACGCAGGATATATGGCATTAAATTAATTAATACCAAGGCGAAAAATCCTTAAATTCCTTGTTTTTCTAAGTATGATTTCATTAATAATTTCGTTAACTTACATTATCGAAATATTATGATTGTTACCTACAAGTCATTGCACTGGTTTTATACGATAATTATATAAAACAATATCCTTAGTATTAACACCTGAAACTATTTTAAAACCACACAAAATTGTATTTAAATCATTTTAAATTAATTTAATAAATTTTTATAATAATTCTGCAGTCTATTTGTGAATAATCTCTAGTTCCATCTACATCGGTTTTTTTGTTATATTGATGTTAACAAGAGTATATTTTTTTATTTGTTTATCTTTATGTAAAATAATGCACTATTCATTATGTTGATTATATTCTAACAATTTAAAAATGATAAATAATATTTTAAAACTAAAAAACAAATTATCAGCAATACTGACATTTAAATCCATTATCTCGATATAAACGAAAACGTAAATATAATTTTCCGAACTAATTCCGCGTATTGTAGAAAAATTAATATTTAATAATAAATCTCTATATTAGTTTTTTGGGTAGTTTAATTGCCATGGTTTTGATTTAATGTTGTTTAAATAATATTAAGATGTAATACAGTTCCAGAAAGCTTAAAATAAATATTATAAAATACGATACTTAACAAATGCATACTCTTAGACAATTAAAGATCCATGTCCAATATCATAAACTTTATTAAAAAAATATATAAATATTTATTTGATTGTATTTATAGTAGCCGATTAACATATGTTGCAATGTATAAATAGAATTAGTTTATTTTATGGAGTTAACTATTTATTCTATTCATATAATACAAACGCATTATTATTTATTAGGCCATAAAATACACTTTTTTCCGCACCCATACATTTTATAGAGAATTATTTTTTTCTGGAAGCACTTCGATGACGCGTCATCTTAGAAAAAAAATATACAGTCCTCACGTGTGACTTTATGTTATTTTTTCCTCTTTGGAAATTGCCGGTCGTAAAATAAAAAAAAAATACCCTTTATGGAAATGGAATGAAGAGTTTGGGAATACGACGGACGGGGGCCAGAGAGGCGAAGGGGGAGGGGGTAGGGTATAGAGTTTTTTTATACGCGGACTCTCCATTGGTTTTTCCACATTTTCCGGATCATTGGAATTTTCACGCATAAAGCACGACCGCTTTCTGACCGAACTGGACGGGGCCTTTTCCATCTCCATATTTTTGTTACCTCGCCGATATTTAAGTAACAATTTATTTATACCCATAAATTTATATCCGTAAAAAATACCAATTTTTTTTCTCGATGCGATGTAATTTTTCATTACCTCATTTTCGTGCAAAAATATTATTATTGAACATTCGCGTGGATCAATCAATCGCCAATAAAAATAATCGTTATGATGAGCTTCAGTTTTAATTGTTCGTCAAGTGGCGCCGATAACTCGACTAAGCCACGTTTAACAACTCACGTAAGCGTCGCGACGTCCTTTAGGAATCGCGTGTAAATGCGTCCTTAATGTATTCGCATTGCGATAACGTCCAAAAATGTATTCAGTCGCAAATCTATAAAACGGTTTACACTCACTGCACGCAGTGAGTCCCGACGCAATTTTATTCGGTAATTAAAATAAGACTTTATCCCTGAAACGGGGGGAGGACAGGGGCTGGGACTTAAATCAGTTTTAAGTAGGACTTTATCTGTTTGTCGGCTTTATCTGTTTTAGAGTTACGTGTGCCGTAAAGATGCGAGATTTCAGATAGTGGACTAGAGAAACGACATCTGCGACATCAAAGTCGCAATGGACGCTCATTCCAAGTCTTAAATTGTCGACTTGACGTGTTTATTAGGTGCAGTCGTGCTAGTGCCAAATGTGTGCAATTTCAAATCGATAGAATCTTAGGATAACATTTTTAAAAAATATATAAATTAGAAAGATTCGTCGTTTAAAATCCTCTTTTAAAAAAAATATACATTTAATTATTCAAAATAATATACAGATAGCTGGAGATTTATCCAAAAATAATATAGCACTAAATAAATTTTCCTATTCTCTTGTAATATTAATTGAATAAGTTTAGGTGAACGTCACCAAATAGTATTAATAAAACAACTAAGTCGTCCGAATGGGATCTTTCAGATACCCAAGCATTTCAACTCAAGATATTGATGAATTCCTAATCAATATCTTAACATTTTTAATAAAAAATCGATTTATTAACGAGTAAAAATGGATGTTCATGATATGCTTCATAATTTGGTCGATATTTTAAATTTATAAAACTAATCAATATGTCACGTAAATGACAACGCTCTCGCATTGTCACTCGCACTGCCGATGGGGTCAGTACGGCTAGGTTAAAGACACCTGTATCAAGTTCTTTGAGTACATCGTTTTCAGAATCACTATATTTAAGGACCCTTTGTTCTGGAATTTGATAATACTCGTCCTTGGTAAGAATCTTATCAAAAACTCTTCGATATCCTCCTCATCTCTAATACATCATCTCCTAGTCCTGTTGTTTTAATAAGGTTGACAATTTGGCCAACCATATGCTCTTCTCGTCGAGATCCCTTGGAAAATAACTTCTTTCACATTCCATTCAGGGATTCATCAGATATTTCTTGTCAAGGTCGATGTTACTTAAGGGAATTAAGAATGTTATGTCTATCTAATTAATATAATAAGTTGTTGAGATGCGCTTCAAAGATAATGTGCTTTAAAGTTTTATATGACTCCCTGGTATATCGATTGAATTAACGACGTAGTGTTAAAGTGCTAGAAAAACTTCTTGAACCAGAATGCAAGTGTTAAAGTCCGACGAGTTGATAGAGCATTAACTAATAGTAATAAATAATTTGTTTTTATTTATTTTAAATATTATGATTAGACAAAGATCTGTGATAAACTAATTTTAAATAAATTGTCCTTTAAGATTACTTATTAAATTAACAAATCACAGTCAAACTTTTGGCGGTTTTTTATTGACCAAGAGGAAACTGCGTTATATCGAAACGACATTATTCGAAAAAGCGCTAAATGAGACTCTACCGTAAAAATTTTCTGTGGTAGATATTTGTCTAGAAAATATCTTTCGCGATTCCAATTTGTATTTATATGTTGACATAGTTATGCCGTTATGTTTTAAGTCCTTGCAAAAAGGATAAGTTGTATTTTTTACTCTATAAATACAATATTAAATGTTGACTCTTTTTCTCGTCATAACAAAACTTTGTAATGAAGCCGTTCACGCGTTTTTGCGTCTTATAAAAAATGCTTAAAAAATATCTGATGTAATAATAGATTTATAAAAATATGTAATCAGAGACAGGGCTGTGTACTCTCCCCAAGCTTATTTAATATATACGAGTGTATATCATGAGAAAACCCCTTTAAAACTGAGAGGACGGATTTAAAGATATGCTAAGGATACTACATTGATAGAATAAATAGCCGAACTGCTCAAAAAAATTGTCAGTGAAAAACTAGGACTCGAGTTCAATATTACCAAAACTAAGCGATGATCGTCGATACAAATAATTATATATCCAGATACGTTAATCTTTCAGATCTGTAGAGGGGTAAAGACCAAAAAATTTACGAGTAACGGAAGTTGTGAGCTAGAAATAAGAAGACGAATAGAGATGGCTGAAAAAGCGATGTCAAAGCTATCGACAATTAGGAAAAACAGAGGGATATCAAAAAGACAAAATAGTTTGATGCAGAGTTTGGTATTTTCATTTTTATTAACGGCGTGGAAACCTGGATGATACCACCAAAAATAACATGAAAATTGACGCCTTTTAAAGGTGTTGCTGGTGACGCCTGCTAAGAATACCTAAGAATCGATAAGCTGGAGAAGCTTATTGCGCTTCGTAACTTACAAGGACGCAGAAAAAAGGGCAGGGCTCATCCACTGGAGCAAACAAGTGAAGACATTTACGAAATCCACTGTAGTAAGTATAATGCGAGTTGCAGAATGCAAAGGATCCTGGAGAGCTAAAATCAAGAGGATACGGAACAAGAATAGTCACGATCCTCAGGCACGAGGGCCGACTCATGAAGAAGATTTTTTTATTCTATTTATTTTGTCTTAAACGGGATACACAGCAGTAATGTATTATTTTTAGGTGAAAATAATATTTGTGTTTTAATAAAAATATTACAGAAATACATGGTACCCTGAATTTTTGAAAAAAAATATTTACTGATGCTCATTACCTGAATTTACTGGAAGAATCTGTTTTACCACGTATTCAAGAGGACTTTAGTGAAGATGGCGTTTTGATTACCATCAGGGTGGAGTACATTTACACTATTATCGTAATGTTACTGAATAGAATATACAAGATAGTTTGGACGAAGAGGTCCCATAGAATACCCTGTCCGTTCCTAAGATCTAACTCTACTAGACTTTCTTGTGGGGATACCTTATAGATCAAGTCTACGCCAGAAAACCGACGACACTGGAAGAATTAAAAGCCACAATTAAGCAAGAATGCGCCACAACATATTTATGAATCAATAAAAATATTTCTTTTCATATTAATTTAATATTTTTGGCAACTATTTCTTTACTATATATATTAGAATAGTAAGTTTCTCTGTCTGTTGATATTTTTTATATATGACTGTGTAAAGATATTATATTATTCAAATGCTAATTTTTATTATACATTGGGAGAACTGTAGCAAATTATAATAGATGTGATAAATTACATTTTATCTCTGGTTAGAAAATAATTTTATTAAATAAATGAGCATGTAAATGTGAAGAGTCACCAAGTTTGGCCATATTCCAAGATATCAAGTTATGAAAAATTGTGTTCAACGTCTAAATGAATATGCATAACGTGTCCATATATCTACATGATGAAAATATTATCAGGGTAAAACATATTTCACCTGCAGTATCGATCGCGAGCTACGTGCCAAAACAGTTGATCAGATCTCACCGTGATAAATCTATGAGAATAGCTTGTGTCACTCGACCGTCGAACACATGGAGCGTAAACGGAATGGTAAACATTGTCGTAAACCACTGGGCAATCCATCGTAAGACACTAATGCGTCGCCCATTGGGATTCGATCCGTTTTCAGTTGCAGTGGTTGTGCTTTATGGCGAAAGCGCGTGTCAATCCGTTGTGTTCCTGTTGTATTTTTGTTGGCATGCATTCAAGAATCTGCCTCGATAGGCGCCAGGGTAAATTTAATCTTCTGCTACCGTGTGTTTTTGGGTGGAGACTTATGGATATGTACTGCTGGATGTGGGGGGGAGGGACGTGCTGGAATTGTGCTAGCTTCGGTCTTCGAGACTTGCAATAAAAATCTTCATTCTGGTGTTATATAGCAGGGGTTCTTATTTTTTTGTCTATAGAGATACTTCAGGTAAAATATATATACTATATAGAAGTACTGAAAATAAGTTTTCATATTTGAAAAATTGATGTATCCCAAATTTTCGTTCTTTTTCATAGGCCGGTCAACAAGAAAATTGTTCAAATATCCCGTAATTTATTTTAAATAACATTAAATATCCGGAAACCTTCTGTACACAGTCCAACCACCTAAGCCTTGGTCTTCCTTTTCTTTGGGTACAGAAAGGTTTGTTAGTCATAAGCCTTTTCTGTAAAAGGCTTATGGCTAATGGCCTTCTGTTTTCCTGTAAATTATGTCCATTCTGACGCCAGCTGTGACCGGTATATCCTTGTATAGTCGGTACGGGTCCTAATATTCATCCTTCTCGTTCTAATTCTCCTCTCCGGGCTATTCAGTTGTCACTCATCTTGTTTTGTCAAGCCCAACATTCAGATCCGTATGTTAGGACGGGCCTGATGAGGGTCTTGCAGAGCTTGACTTTGGTTTTCTTAGAGAGGAATCTCGACAGTAGATGCTTTTGAAGTCCAAAGTACCACCGGTTTGCCAGCATAGTTCTTCTTCGTACTTCCAAAAAAGGTTTCATTGACATTTGTTATAAGTGAGCCGTGATATGTGAATTCCTGGACGACCTCGAAGCTGTACTCTTCGACTCTCAGGGGTTTAAGGGTTCGTCCTTGGGATATTGGCATGTATTTTGTCTTAGACTCTCATTTTACGTATGTTATAGTTTACAATAAAATTTAAAGAATAATTTGCATCCTGCTCTTTTGTAATCCGGGTTTCAATGTCAACAGAGCTACAAAACTTTTTATCAAATTTATTTGGTAACAAAGTTTTAGATCAGGCAATGGAGATATGCAAGATAAGGAAGACCTTTAACTTTTGACGAGTTTTTAAATTGAATCATTAAATCTCTGAATTAAAAAAAAATATTTAATTCTCATCGAGAAACTGAATAAAACTAAAATGGAAAGAAGAATCTTTATGGTTCGATGAAACATTTCATCAGGAATAAACAGTTTCAGAACGACACAATAAAAAAAATCTTTAATTTTTTAAGTACATTAATTCAAAGCCAGCCAGTTTTTGTTTTATGTGTTCTTTGATAGGTGTATTTAAGATAACTACGAGCATGCGAAGAATGGCAAAGTAAAAGCCATACGAAATCATCATCATCATCCACTACTAGTCTGCAAAGAATACTTCTCTATAATTGCGATTATATTCAGTTATTTCTTAGCTTAATATAATTATATTATTTAAATAAATTTTATGGATTACAATATAATAAATGTTTATATTTTTAGGACGATAAAATAAAGGAGAATTTTTTTAGAACACTTATTAATATATCTATAAATGTCAATTAATTATTATTATATACATTTATAAACTAATTATCAATCCTTAATTAATGATTTTAGATTTTAAGATTATGATTTTGTTAGGATGAGGAATGTAAAAAAATCTGTTAAATTTTGCCATTCATCCATATAAAGATCCGATAAAGATTCTAAAGATGCAAGGGGAATAAGTCGTTCACACTAAAATTCCCCCCAGTGTCAAACCACGACACTGGTTATTTTTTTAATATAATTTAAATTGGATTAAATTTATATTATTTGTTTAAATTTATTTAACCACTTCTGTGGTCAACCTCTTGGAAAAAAGGCACTCAACGCGCGCGATGCGTTCTTCAGACAGGTGGGGGAATGACCCTAGCTAGATTCGGGCAAATCACTATAAAAAGTTTCGTGTACGATGTCAAATGTACAAATCACTGTGTCAGCAAAATACCTACTCGAGTTGTATTCGGGCAAATCACACAAGGGGTTAATCACCGCAGGATAGATGACATTTAATTAATGACACCTACATACATATATTTATAAAACATGCGGAAGTAATGGGTCTCTTCTTTTCACATACCCCTTGGCCAGTGTTATAAAGAATTCCCTGAATTCATAGTTTTCGTCGGACGCCTATCTGACTACTAACTTAGCTCAGTCGCGTTAACTTACATTATTAAAATAATATGCATGCTACCTACAAGTCATAACACTGGTTATGGCTTGTAGGTAACAAGTTTTAAGAGAAATAAAAAAATAAAAGATTGCAGGATGATAGATGAAATACATACTAAAGATGCTTACAGGATGATAATTTTTAAATAAATAAGTATGATATTTTTCGAATAACAGTGTTCAGATTTTCAAATATTAAAATAAAATAAATATAGACATAACATTTGACTTTCCTGAATATTTTAAATTATTTTACATTAAATAACATAATGAATTAAAATCGTTTTTTAGTTTTGTTGTAAATGATTTTTGAAGAA
Organism: Philopotamus ludificatus; assembly: GCA_022495035.1. NCBI lineage: Eukaryota > Metazoa > Arthropoda > Insecta > Trichoptera > Philopotamidae > Philopotamus > Philopotamus ludificatus. The sequence continues at coordinate 7,291 of JAGXCT010035902.1, read as the reverse complement.
AAAGACTTCAATCAAAACAAATACGTGGTCAAGTAAAAGAAAAATACTCTCGTGTTCTCATGTTATTAAATCTTTACAATGTCATCATACTGGTTTTTCTAATGGTTTAAAGACATTTTTAAATAAATAATAGTTTACTTAATCAGAGATGATGTCTTTAACTTTTTACCTCTAGTCTGCAAACATTGTCCTTTCATGCAATTTTTATAATATTTTTGAAAATTATAAAAAGTCATAGATGGATAAATTTACAGTGTATTTTTTGTTTAAAAATTCCTTCCACATCTCCTATTTTTCAACAATCGCGAGTACACCAAGACACGTGTACCATTTTCGACAGCCAATAACAAGAAATGCATTAAATATTGCTACTAATGTCAAGATACGTCAAATACAAGTGTACTAACACTACAAAAATAATTGGCTAATAAAATGTTGCACCCTGATTAACAAAAATATTTTTTTTATAAACATACTTTTAAAAAGATCCTCATATTTTTAAAAAAATTATAAAATTTAATATTATCCCGTAATATTTTATTTTATTTAATGGCCCACTTTTCCCATTAATATATTGCGATTTTCTAAATATTTTTTTAAAATATTAAAAGTTGCCGCCATAAGCCGTAAAGTGTACTTCGGGCGTTAATATTCAATGTAGCGAATAAGTCAATTCTCATCGGTTGCTTCCCACCAGACCCTCCATAACTTGGGCAGATCTGCCCCCCACCACAAGCCACCGAGTCCCCACCACCGCCGCCACCACCGGTTGCCGATTTATCGCCCAATCGACATTCCCGCAGCGTTCCGCAGGATACAAAGCAAAAGCGATTTCCCCATACTGGGACGTACTATCTAAATAAAAAACTAATCTATTTTCTTTAATGCTGAAAATTCACTTTGAGCCGCCACAATCCCCGCAAAATGCAATGCGCCATTTAATTCAACCGATAAAACAAAAATATGTGGCAAATTTCGATCGATGGTACATGTGTGCTTTGGGGGCAGAATAAAAAAAATTGGGAAAGGAAACAAATATCTTTTGTATTTTTTCAGCGTCCCAGAAGGTTATTTGTTTTAGTTCTTTTTAAAATAGAATCGTGGAGGCAATAACCGTTTGAAATTCTTAAACAAACACGGGAACGTGGCTCGTTTGTAAGTCTGAATAGAAAAACATCCTTTGTAAGAATAGAGTGGTCACATTTCACATCTTTGTAGCGAGTCCATTACGACATTTCCATTGAAATAAACTGAGGGCGTATGTAGAAATAATAGTGAAGAACCAAACATCAATTACCCCACGGATACCCCAAGGAACACATGATTTCAATATATTAAATAAAATATATATCCCGATCAATTAATACGTTGCTAATTTTCTCGAAAATTCTCGTAGTCCTTATCGCCAATTTATTGCCCATAAATTTATCACTGTACAATAAAAAAAATCCTAGCCCTTTTCCAGGACAACTTTACGACAGCCGCGATAGTAAAATGTGGTTAAAAACCCAAAAAAAAATCCCCCCTCCCCCGTTCCACTCACAATTCACCTGTGGCCGTTGCGGCGTTTGATTGCCCCGGGCGCAATATTAAAATGCGGCCCGCGTTAAATTTTATCGTTCGGCAGAATTAAAATCATCATAAAGCACGAAAACAAACAATCGTAAACAAAAAAAAAAGAATGTGGAGACATCGCAAACAATATTGTCGGCGATAAGTGTCGGCCGTAATTTACGTACAAGACTGTTTGTCGAATGGGGGCCGCTATGGGGCCCCCCGCTTTTATGGGCCGCGTTTAAAAATGTCGAAAATAGCCGAGGCACCTGACGCCATCAGTTAAATAGTGTCGCTTTGAATTTAATTTTAATTATATTTGGTGTGCGATTTGCTGAAAAAACATCCCTGATTGACAACTGAATCGACGACCGTAATTACCCCCACTCCACGTTTTCTTAGAAATAGTAGAATATTATTTTCTTCATAATCTTAAAATAATCCCAAATGTAAATATAATAGTTAATAATTTATTCGTTATTGTGATGAAAGTTATTTTTAACACGCCATAACGGCGCCATCTGAAGTGCAGATGGGTTATGCCAAAATATTGAACAAATCGAGGGATATAACACATGTTTTATTTATTTATTTTATTCGAATATTCGATGATGGATATGTAGCATTACAATATATTTTAAAGAGCCAAAAAAATCATATATGCAGGATTAATTTTAGAATATTATTAGCATTAATAGAGATTTTTGTAAATGCATATCTTGTTTACGAGTATAAAAATATTTTATTAATAATTAATGATTTTTAAAGAAAATGATGTAAAAAATGATAGTTTGAAAGGGAAAAAATAGTTTTGGTTTAATACGTACATGGAGCGAAAGGACTTATAAGGATAAATGTTGAAAGGCGATATTATTTTGCTAATCAAAATTAAATCAAATAAAATGTTTTATATAAATAGCTAAGTAATTAAGCCCAAGAATCTTTTTTAAAAAAAAAATAAATATAAGTATAAACATTTCTAAGGGTTTGATTTTTCTCGAACACCTCAAAAAAGTTAAAACAACAATATTTGCTTCTGTTGTCTTCTGATATATTTTCTCGATCGAATCCAGTACGATGTGCCGAGTGCGAGTGAAACGTCCGATTGACACGTGCGATAAGAGCTCAGTCTTCGGCGAGACATTGCCAAGAACGTTGTTATTTGCACGTCATTTTAAATTAAAAAATATGGACCTAGTTATGTAGCATATCATAAATAACTATTTGTTTACCAAAAATGCCAAGATATTTATGAAGAATTCATCTTGACTTAAAATGCTTGGAGTTACCGAGAGACCCCCTTCGGACGACGCGGTTGTTTATTAGTCGCCGTGACGGATGTAGTAATTACTGCCAAATTTTGTTAAAAAAATCATAAAATCTGATTAATCCATATCTATTATTTATGAGTATGACAAAATAATATATTTTAACCTTGATTCCCTTTATTTTATTATAAGGAAATTTTAATTTATTATAAGGAAAATAAGGAGAGAAAGGATTAATAAGGAAAAATATTGAAAAGCAATATTCTAATGTGAAATTAAATTAAATAAAATATGTCTAATTTTTAAATTATTAACATTTGATTGAGAATTTTTTCGGTCTTGTATTAATCATGGTAGTTTAAAATGATTATTATGTTAGTTTTAATTATAGACTTCTAAATTATTATTGTAAAGCAATTAACCGATATGGCGTCTACGATTGCTAAGAGATCAGATGTCAGAGAGCGCTCTCCGCGAAACCACTAAAAGATTATGCGTTTTTCTTTGGCAAATAATAAATTAGGCTACTTTAAAATTTTATACGTCAGTTTATTAAAAGAATATAGCTTTTTGCCTATTTTTAATAAAAAAAAACTAATTTTTACAAAACGATTTTTTGTTTATAACTTATTTTATTTATGATTTTCCATTTTATTATAAAAACCTTAATTAATCAAAACTAGATGAATTTTATACGTGTGCCAACGTCTAGAGCTAATGACCCCATATAAAAAAATACTAGTCGTAATCCTCGTCAGAAGAGACCGAAGCCTCGTTTATGGGCATTTAGCTTTGTACATAAAAAATGGACGTGTATAGTCGCTAAGTGCATCAGAAGTGAATCTTATTAGGAATAAAAAAATAATCATAAATATATTTTTATGAGATTCACTGATTTTTGATTCTGCAATATAATAAAATATGTTCTATCACAATTTCAGATGCAAGTCTAAAAAAGTTGCGCTCAGCTCATTAACAGCTCGTCGACTGCCCTTTGCAAAATAAAATGAGGTATGCGACCCACGTGCGGGTCGCGATACCAAATTTGAATCACGACTGTTAATCTGAAACGCATTCTCGTATTACAACCGGCTATCAAAGCGGCATGCCTGCACTCAGGACTCATTTGCATGAGCTGTGAGTGCAAAGATGGCCACGTGACCATACGAACGTGAGTTCAAAAACTCCCTACCCACCCCACCAATCACCAACGTAACTGTGCCAATCAAAAAGCGACCTAACCAACGACGAGCGTAATTGATAAGATGGATTATATCTCGCGCGATTATGGCGCCATCTAGTTACGACGGAATCCTCTTTGCTCTACATGCGATCACTGGAGATTTGCTGAAACGCACTAGTCCTAATATGTGTCGGTGCTATTTGCTAAGCCAGTAAATGCTCGTTTGCTTGCATAACGTATAAAACAATTTATCTATTGTAGCCTATATTAATTCGCCGGCTATGTGTGTTCGAATGGCATTGCCGTTCGTAATTAGGCATTGCGATTTATTTAGACGGACATCATAGCGAAACTGCCAAACAAAATGATATTCCAATTACGTTGGCCAAGTAACCCTAATCATTTCGTCATCAAAGCCGTAATAAACCTCAATAAACTCTGGCTCGGGATATCAATTACTTCACCCTGTATATATAGAGGAGCAGTGACGTCGCGCGAATAAATAAAATATGTAAAGTATTATTTAAAATTATTATGCAGTTTTATATTGTACATGAAAATATAAAAAAGATACAAATAAAATTATCTTAATTAATTATTTAAAATTAAATTATACACTTCAGACATAGTATGCTATTTTTCTTTAATCAGGACTAGTAAAAGGTTTATATTGAGGATGTAGTTTATGGTGAAGTCGGATCCCGAGGAATCAGGAATTATCGCAAAGACTCAAATCTTCAAGATCCTCCATAGAGTCACATTTTCAACGAATTAGTAAAGAAAATAGAATGGAAACTTGGACATTGCATGAACTACCGCGATAACAAAAAGAGCCGAGAAACGCATGCAATACTTTATTGTCGAGACAAAGAATTCCAACCCTTTTAAAACAGACTGGAGATGAGAAATTAATCGTTCACGAACACATAGTCGAAAAGGGTAGTAATTTTTTCCGAAACAAACTCTTATTATAGCCTGGTTTAGAAGTCTAAAAAAATATTTTGTACATTTAGTGGGATGTAAAAGGAATAATTTAAAATAACAATTGGAAGGCTTTAACTAGAGAATAACAATAAAACATTTAATCTTGTGTAACAGAAAAGGAATATATTTTCAACCCGATAACGGACGCCTTTATAAAGCAAGAATGACTCAGGGAGGTCAGGGAAGGGAAATCAGGGAGGTTCTGCCACACCCTTCATATTTCTCAGACCTTGTGCCTATCGATTACTTTCTCTTGAGATCTATGAAGCACATCGTAATAGTAAAACGTTTTCTAAATATAACTGAAAACTAAATGAAAGAGTATTTCGATTCAAAACAAGGTTTTTTTTCAAAAAAGAATTTGAATTACTAGTAGGATTTTTTTAATATAGATGGATATTATGTTTTTTAATAATATGTAAAAGAAATATAGAAAAATGCGCGATTTCTTTCGGGTACCCATAATATGATATGTTTCCGTAACGGAACGGTGTCTGATCAAGTTAATTCCTTAATAAATACCAACGTAAATAATTACACTATTATCTAAGCAATACTATGAACGATAACGACATTATTTTTAATAGGTTATCCATAAAGAAATCCATGTTTTTATATACTCTGACAAAATGAAATGATTTTTGTAAGCCTTACAATTAAATTTTAACGACTAAAGCCAACAATAATATATCTATCACTGCCAGGAACGAAAAAATCAAGAACATGACGCCTCTAAATTCGGAAGAACCGATAATAAAATAACGAATTAGTATTACAAACATTTAGATCTTCAACATCGAAAACTTTAAAACCCTTTGATAAAGAAAGCAGGATAGGTATTTGGATGTCGCATGAACTGGCCTAGTATAACCAAGAATCATAGAATCTCAACATTTTTTCAGCAAATTGGAAGCAAAGATGTTAATTGGATAGGTTACGATAATATGAGAAAAAAAAAGCTCTGGCTTTCAAAGAAATAAACATAATTTCCAAACACTAAGCCAGGATTAATAATTTAGGAGCTCATTTTATGCATTTAATACAATATGAGTTAAAATATTAGCTATGATTTTTTATAAATGGGCAAAACTATAACTTAAAAAGTATATTATCGGCAATTAGACACAATAAATCAGAATCTGAAGAAATAAACATCCGAATTTAGTTCATATTTTGTATTGAAACATTCAAGCTTTCATAGGAAGGGAATCGAAAAATTTCATGAACGATAAGAAATGGTATTAAGTAGTTTTTGTATTTTATAATAATAAATTGAAAAAATGATTTATAAAAAAATGACTTTTTCTGGATTGCCTAATCATTATTATTTTTTATTACATTCACCTGTTTAATGTGTTATTTATATATGAATTTATTTATTTATCATGGATCAGGATAAAATATTGAGTGAATACCAAAGTCAATAATATGGGAAATATAATTTTTCAGCACGAGTCAGATATTAAATTATATTTTTTGGCATGAACTCAATATAAATATGACTACTCTGCGAATTATTACAAAAATATAAAATGAATAATCACCAGGAATGCTAAATTATATATAAAAATCGGGCCAAGAAAACACCTGAAAAATTTCCGTAGCGAAAACTTCATGAAAATATTTTTTTCGGTTTTAAATGCAATCTGAAAACCTATATATGGATGTATAAAAATGTGTCGGTGTTTGTAATTGTCACAAAATTAATAAATAAAATAAAAATGGATTTTTAATTAATTTATGAGCATGTGCGACGCCACTGGCGTCTAAATAAACTTGCACGGGCGCCCGAAAGTTATGCGCGAATGGTTAATGTCCACTGACAGTTAAACAGTCCGAACGTGGATTTTTATTAGCGCTAAACAGAAACTAGTTTTACGTCCCACCCTGTACGTGCCGCGAGATCAGCCCACCTCGCCGACCTGTGCTCCACGGCCCGACACATAAATACACATTAGACCCAATATAAAAATATATTTTAAATGGCCATCGACTCTAAACTATTTCAGTCAACATTATAAAAATAGTTTAATTTTTCGGGTCACGCAGGGCCGGCGGGTAGGGCCCTGCGCCCTTCCGAAAATGACCAAAGTTTGGCCATAATGCAGGCAAAACTTTACTATGCGAATAGGTTAGTGGGAAATGTGAATGGCCTTTTTCAGCCAGCCAAATGGGAAACTGATGGCCTCTCTGCATTTATACATTCAAATAAACACACGATGCGGAATAGATATGGATTTTGACATGTATTATTCTTGGACATGCCAGCATCAGGGCTCAGTAACTATTTTATTTAAAAAAA
>JAGXCT010035901.1:18996-29130 GCA_022495035.1 Philopotamus ludificatus | reverse complement strand
TGAATATCTTATTATATTTTTCGAGCGTATCTCTACATTTTGTATGAGCTCCAGGTTTTTTATAGAACGTATCCACCGCGTAAATCGAGGGATGGATGTAAATAATATATGAATATGTATAAGTAAGGACGGTTCGTCCATATACACTGCGGACCAGCATTCCTTAAGCAAATAGAGATTTTTTATGTTAATAAATGCTTATAATACGACTGCCATTCGAGAGTATGATCTTGTGGCTGGCAAATGATAATGAATTGATTATGTATACGAAAATATAAACATAGTTTATATATTAATAATCTGGCTACTCGGGTAGTGTTACTCCGCGCAATGTGGAGCAAGAGCGCTGCCTGTTACTCAGCGCTACCGGTGTCGTGTGTTGGATGAACGCGGGCAGGTAGTCGAGTGCGGAAGGGGGGTATTGGCGCTAAGCGCCATATCGCGCTGCCACTCAGTGCAGTCATACTGATTCAAAGCTTCTTTGAGCCACGTGCCGCTAGTCACTTGTTTTTATTATAGTTAATATTATTTAGTATCTTTACCTCACCTAACTTTTTACATTTTATATAAAATATAAGCGAAATATACTTTTTTAATATTACACAGCACCCCAAAATATTTTACGCACGAGCCGCCACTGTGATTAAGTGTTTTTCTGGATTATCTAAATGATTTCGAAAATTTAAAATTGATTAACGAATGATAGTGCTAGTATTTTTTTATATTAAAAAAGGCATTTATTTATTCAAAAATTTAGTTGTCAATTCGTATTATAATAGAAAAAAACGGTTTTCTCAAATATTCTTATTTATTTCATCAATAATAATTCTGTTCCCTTCAAATTTGTTATGTTTTAATTGTTAATATTTTCCTATTTTTCCTCTCTTGGGGCCTCTCGGCGTACTTAATGTTCCGGCGCCTGTGTGCGCCGCACAATCTGGCCATGTGGCCAGCACACCCCTGCAGACAACCCTCTTATAACACGGTTTCCCTCTAATATATTCAGACACCTGTGGATGTCTTCCTATAAAATGATTTCTTGAATGCAAACCCATCCAGAAAAAGCAAAAATTTAAAAAGGGAGTTGCAAATTTGCCTGTCTCTATACTAGGAGGTTTATAACAAGCTTTTAAGGAATAGTAATCAAGCCAAGATTAGAGACTTTTTAAAGACGCATATGACGAAAATGATTCAGAGAGTGAAAAATATATTATTTAAGTTTCGAGCAGTGTTGAGAAAGAAAATTATTAAACTGAGGATTAATAAATTGAATACAGTTATATTTAGATTAGTTTGAGACATACATATATTTGTTTAAAATTAAAGGTGCCTAGATCGACTTGAAAATACATATTCAGAATCTAACCTTCCCTTTTGTACTGGTTCTAGGTCTTATAATGGCACAATATGTTCTAGGAACTTATCAACTGTGCTATAATAAAATTCGCTGTACATCTTTCACTTGTGCCAGTGCTTTTCCCAAGTTTCGAAGCACTTTTAAAACCAAAGGCGCGCCGGCCATATGGCCAGATTGTGCGTCGTACACATGCGCCGGAACATTAAGTGCGCCGAGAGGCGCCAAAAGGGGAATATTTGGAAAATGTTAACTATTAATTCCATAAATTTTCTTAAAAATTAACTAATTTTCTAATTCTTTTTCATGAAATATTTTTTTTATTGTAGAGGGGTTTGGAGGTCAAATTAAAATTCTGCACACAGGCGCCGGATACTTTAGGCGCGTCATTGTCTAGAACGCATCAATGTTGAAAAAACGTTGTGATTTCTTATTTTTTTCACCGATAAAAATTTCAGGAATAAAAATAAGTCCAAAGGTCTATGTGTTATGAATGCAGAGGCTGAAAAAATATAACGACTAGAAGCTATAAAATTATAAATTAAATTGATCTTATCAGCAAAAATATTTAATCTACACTTTCTATTTTTTTCACAAATAAAAATCGCCGAATATACTATAACACAACAAAACCTTTTCTACAGCCAATAATATGCCTCCCAATATCCATATACGTCAAGCACAAGTGTATCAACAGGCCCACAAAAAAATGCAACAATTGAATTTATACAACCCGCGAAATTCAATAAAAAGTTATTATTTTTAAATATTATTATAGATATTTCTGTACATTTTTTAGCAATATATATTCGTATAATTAAATAATTATTATACATGGGTTTGCTCTCAAAGACATTAGCCCACAATGGGTCTAAATTGATTTCGGCCTGGGCCGTAAAGTTCCAACACGTGGGATTGAATGCGTACAAACCATTTCTGATCAGAATTTTGCGAAAATCCAACCTACCTCTACATGTATTTTTTTTCAGCAATTAAATATCGCAAGTAATACGTGCGATACTAAAACATAAGTAGAAGATACATTTGGTTAAATAATAACTGTTGAATATATAATGATGTTCATATTTGTATTTAGATACGTGAGAAGCGCGGAAGATGTAAAGTCAATATTCCTCAAAGTTATTTTCGATAAGAAAGTTTCTACAATGGAATCACTCGATCTTTGGATAGAATATATACAAATACTGAGAGGAAAATGGAAAAAAAAACATGTCAAAGGTGGAATTGAACAATGAGATATTCTTGTTACATACAGGAGGTGGCCTGATTTATATATTAGATTAGATAATATCTAATTTATTCTATTACATTTAAATTTACTATATGATAAAATATTTTATATCTCTACGTAAACTATGTTCTCTTGACGATATTTTTTTTATTTAATATCTTGGAATTTATTTTAAAATAAATTTTCCTACCTAGACTTACCTATGTTATGAAAGTTTCCATTGGCAATTTACTAAGTGTCTGAAAACACTCAGCAAACAACTGCGCGGCAACACAATATGGTTTGTTAACGTAAGCGTTAACTGCAAAAAAATATTTTGTTGATGAAATTACACAAATTACTTGAGTAAATGATTTTTTTCAATGCGGACCGAAAAGAAATCCATTTCTGATAATTTAAGGTGTGTTATATTTTATTTGATACAGTAAGATTCTTAAGACGTAAATGGGTTGTAGTCAGATGAATAATAGATTGAGTAAAGGCATACCAGTTTAACTCACATGTTTTAATGCGCGATCGATACTGGATGGCCTCGTGTTATCACGATGGAGGATAACTTGCTTTCAATTGATTAAATCTGGCAGTTTTTCTCCTTCATTTTATCCCATTGTTGGCAATAAACGTGAGCTGCGATAGTTTCAACTAATTTGAAAATCTCTGGAAGGATTATACCAGAGGTTATACCACAAACGCCCTAAAATATTCTTAGGAATTCTTACAAAGTCAATCAAGGTTTATAATTCATTAAAGACATTGTCCTTTTCGAATTACGCAAGTTCTATAAATATTGAAAATTCATAAATAAAAAACCATATGATAATAGACAGGGACTTTCGGAGAAAATGCGAGGCCTAAGACAACTAATATTTTAGAAGCCGTTCATAATTTATTAATTTATTAAATGTTTTTGGAATGTTATATTTTATTATTTTACAGAAAATTTGCGTCCTTTATCATTAACATCTAACATATTGAGTCCTTAAAGGCCCCAAATATTCCGAGGACCGGGACTGCAATCCCTCCTGCGCGGACCTGACGGTAAATGACGAGTGAGCGAGGCCACCTTCGTATAAGGGCCTAAAATTTCTAGTTACACTATTAGCTCTGGTAATACACATACACAGGACATACATGTAGTAAATTTAACTTAAATGAACAATTACAACAGAGTGTTTAACTAAAGATGAATGAGATAAACGTATACGAAACAACTGCAGAATTGACAATCTAAAACTTCTAAAAACAGCATTAAGGTCCATTAAATCAACGTCGATCATCTTTAAAAAAATATGTATTTAAAAATAAAACAAGATAAATCAGAAAATTATATTTTCCTACTTTCTTGAAGATTAAATTATTAATTAAATTTGTGGAATATATTAATATTTTTTGTGATTTTTGTAAATATTATATTTTGCTGTATTCTTTTATTTTTGTATTATTTATAAAAAAAAATAGTTTCAATTTTTGTAACTCTCAGTGTTTCTCGAGAATTTTAAATATTTTTTTTGCAAACTCGCGTATCTTAAAAAAACAGTACACCATCTAATCACCATCATCGTTTATGGCCAAACGTTCTAAATCTAGGAAAGATCCTTACATTCTAATCATCCTGTAGATGTTTTGCAATTTTTACGACAGAAATAGCTACCGATTTTTTAAAATAATTGTTGATATCTGCAGAAGAAGACGTCAAATAATTTGACTGTGCTATTACACTTGTCCGTGACGTATCCTGACATTGATACCCATATCGAACTCTTTATTAATGATTGTTGAAAAAGTTTTTGCATTCATTCAAATTCATTTTTGAAAAAAATCGGAAAAAACTGTTATGGTTTTTTTTAATAAAATATAAAGCAGTCTCTGCATTATCATTGTTAAATGTTGCTTTTAGGGATTTTTTTTAAATAAAAAAGCATTTTCAAGGGTAAAAACGTTTCTAAAAGGATTGGGAACGCAATAGCATTTCCACTACTGATGACCACATTGAAAAAGCAAAGAAAATTATTATGGAAAGGCGCCGAACTACCTCTACAGAGTTTTCTGACCATGTTATCATATCATTTCGTCCATTACAAACATTTTATTCGAATGTTTTCCATTTTTTTCGAATGAAAAATGGGACAAAAAAATGTATTCGAGTAAAATCAGCCCCGAATAAAATCAACTACGATTCAGAACTACTCTAAATATAATTGGTGATGCAGCAAGAATATTAGAATATGGCATATCAATAAAAGTTTCGGAGCCAAAACCGATAAAAAGTTCGTAAATTTGATGGAATGTAAAGGTTCTGTTCACTTCTTCGATTTTTACAGCATAGTGTACCATGATCTGTCATCATCAGGTCGTAGATTCAATAAGGAGTACTATCAGAAAGTTCTTTATAATTTTTCACCTCATAATTCGAATATTATGAAATGCGGTATAAACATGAATCGTGTAAAATAAAAATACTGAGAAAACATAATTAAATCTCCTCTTAAGACGTTTGTCAGCTTAATTCTTAAGCTTGTTATTATGTCCATTAGCATCACTAACAAATTTTCTATAGAGGTCTTTCAACGTATTTAAAGCAGAACTAGAGCACGATATACTTTATACATAATTCTAGCTTTAAAACATATTAGCAAGATTTTTACGAGCTGAATATTTCATACACTCAGCAGCGATATGCGTCATTATTTCATCAAAATATATACCCGAATCGATTTTTTCCACTAAAAATAGCGAATCTAAACATGCAAACCTCCAAAGTATGCCTTAAATATATGTATCAATTAATTCGCATACTAATCAACGAGCCAAATATTATTTTTAATTTGGTTTTCGTCGGTGTAATAAATAAAATTGTCCTGTAAAATGCGTTTTAATGAATGTGCTTTATTTAAAATATACATAAAATTTTGCCTTTTATTTATCTCTGTAATAAAATATTTACTGAGCTTTACGTCTGCAGACAAAGGATTTTAAGTTTTAAACAGAAAATTCAAGTTTCGTTGGCCGCACAATAAAACCAAAGAAAAGTTTCTCTTGAGATTCACATCTGAATTTTTTTAATAACACTTTCAATTTTTTTTAGCTTGTTTCATTGTAAACACATTTGAGATGAATATTAATTTAAAAGCCATCATAATTGTATTAAAAATATATTAATATTTATTTAATATCAGTGTGTACAGATACCCCGTTCATCGCGACCCCGGTGATTGTGGATAACGCGATCATTTTTTAATCTGTAAATAATTGAATAAATCAAAAGTTTTTTATGGTAAATTTGTGAAACATGTTAAACAATTTAATAAATAAATCTAACGCCAAATCAATCGTAGTGTTCGTTTTACGTCTTGAGAGATTAAACTCTTTGAAATGAATACCAATACGTATGTATATTTTCATTGAGAATAAGACTGCTTCTGGATTCAAAGAAGTAAAGGATGATTTAACTATTCTTCTCGGTATGCATCCACAGAAACTCGTGACATTAAAGATCATTCTAAAAACGATTTGCCAGCTTTGTAAGAAGAAACCGTACGGCTTGGATCACACAAAATGTATTTATGAACCGCTTCTATCCAACAAAAAAAATATTGCGAGGATACTAGACTAGAAGTCGAACTTAGAGCTCTCTTGATGTTGAACAATATGCCGGGTCTTCTGCTAGAACTTGCTACTATTTGCACTGATTTTCGCGTTGGTGTAGAATTCTTACCTCCGAATACTACAGCTATCTTACACCCTATTAATCAAAGTCCAATAGCCACATTCAAAGCTTGTTATTTAAGAAAAACAATGCGCCACATATTCAAGAAACTGGTGGAGGTTATAGAAATCCCTTTCGAATTAGGTGGAAGCAATATAATATAATCGATAAAGCATAGAAGGAAATTACACAGTAGAGTATGAAGGGTGTTTGGAAAAGGTTATTACAAGAAATTCTGAAATAATGTAAGACATTGGTCTTTAAGCTATTTTCGGAGGCATCTAAGATTGATGTAAATGATATTCAGATTTAATTAAAATCAAACGGCGAACCCTTAACTCATGAAGAGCTAGAAATCGACTGCCATACCCTATCCCAAGGAAAAGACATCTCGGAAGTGTCAAAATCGTTGAAAAGAGGCTTTCTCTTCACAATCATCAATTCAAGGAAAACCGCAAAGAACACAAGAGAGTGAGTTCTGTCGGGAGACCAAACGTCGAGGGACCAAAAAATTCAATTTGGAACAACCTAAATGATTTGTGTTATGTATAACATTGATTTTGGTATTACTAATGTTTATTTCTTTTATTATGTTGATAGTTGATCTAGTCCAGAACATATCCCTCGCGATCTGTACTCCTGGGGTTTACCTGTACATATATTATATATAGCAGTAAATATATTAATTTTATATACAATGCAAAAGTTCTCTGCTGTGCGGAATTTTATCGAAAAACATAAAAGAAGAAAAAAAACACATATAAAAGCGTGATATATATTTCATATATAAAAGTATGATATATTGTTCAGTATTTTACAGCCTGAAACGCGGAGATGTATATTTTATTTTACGGCAAATACATGCAGAAAGCATCAATGATCCTATACACATACGCAAAATAAATAATGATGTATGCATTATGTATGAAATATGCCATAGTAATCTATGTTTGATAAGAAATATAACATATTTAGGGTCAACATACGAAAAAATTGGATATAATCCATTTCTCGTGTTTTCTGATAAAATCTGTTTTCTTCCATATCATAAAATCGTATATTTTCGTGGATATTATTAAATAGCATGTGTGTTCTTTTTTCCCTCAGACGACATATGAAAATATTTGCAAGCCGGAGTAAATCCTTGCTTCCATCTGATCTTCGTAACAATCTCATATCGTACTTGACCCTTTAAATCTTGCACAGCGCACAGATGTGACTCGTATACTTTTTATTTATATATATATTTTTTTGTTTGAACAGGTATGGCCGTGAAGATGAAGAAGTCATGGGTTTAAAATTTTGCAACGAAGCAGTCATGTCATTAGCTCAACTATATCCTCCACTTCCTAATCCAAACAGAACCGAACCAAACACACCTTTGCAAGTAAGTCTTTATTTTTATCTTATTAATTATATATAACAAAAACTATTATAGATTTATTAAATAATTATTTGCGATATATATGATAAAGCGAAAAGAAATGTCATTGTTTTATTGCGATAAATCGTTTATTTAAACAAAAACTGTACAATATTTTTCTTTATTTTGATTTGATCTTTCTCCACAAAATGGGTAGTTTTTTATTATCCCTTAGAGTTTGTCAAATATTTGTAAAATTAAAAATTATCTATTAAAATTATCCTTCACTATTTATTGACCATGGATAATCGAAATCTAATGAAAATTCCATGATTTTTTACGCCAATCAGACTCCACCAACGAGATTAAAGTATCATCGTCGATTTTAAAAAATCTCCCTGATTTTTAAATATCCTTTCACTCATCTTCAGGTGCCTAGCTACCTTAAGGTAAAGGATACAAGGCATCGGGGCCCTCGCCAATTAAGGCTCCTCAGAGCCCTCGCCAATTAAAGCCTCTCAGAGTCCTAGGCATTAAAGAGTCGTGTAGGCGACCTAAACAACCATATTGAAAAATGCACAATAATCAAATAAATATATGGTGAATCATAATCTTATGTGCGACTTAATATAAAAATACTCCTTCCCATTGCCATTTTTTTCCACATTGAATATGGTTTTCATTACTTTCACATAGTTTGTTAAGTTTAACGTAAATTAAAAAATATTTGGGAGTAATACCAATACGCTTTCTATAACAAGGATCAAAACATGTTATGATCGGGGCCCTCATGGGGCCCCTGATTTTTTATAACATTTAACTCATACAGTTGCTATTGTGGAAAGAACATTTATTAAATCAATAATTATAAGAGATTACAATTTAAATTAATCTGGCCAATGTTTTTTATATAATATTTCAAATAAAAAAAATGGGGGGTGGCCTTAGGGCACCTTTGCATACCTACATCACTTTAAAACTTTTGAAACCATCTCTAGCACTGTCGAGGATTAAATATGCCTCCATAAATATCGCAGACGGTCTGGATAGCATCGTCTGATTTCAATCCTTTATCAAATAAAAACAGTATTAAATATCACAAATGTGTCACTTCAATCTCTGGCAGTTGAATTTTTTACTAAGTAAACATCTAAAAAAAAGCAAAACAAATTTGTTTCAAAGTAACGCAACAAAATAATGACATTACATTTCGCTTTGCTTTATATTAAGGGTTCAAAAAGGAAACCATCACCTGTTCAATACACTATTTACTTCATATAAAAATAATGAATTATTTTTTGGTACCCCTAACATAAACGTCGTGATTTCACACAACTATTTTATTTCTGTGTGAAATCGTTCGTGAAATTTTCGATTCCCCTCTCCCAGTTTCTATTTAACGAACGTATTACATCGATATACCTTTTAATGGCAGATTAAGATAAATTCCCGACGTTACGTTTATCGATAACAGAAGAGTAGAAAAATTAACGACGTATTTAATATCATCGTTATATGTTTATTAGAAAAACACTAATCGAAAGTCTTTCAAATATCCATACAACATTCCTAATAATATTGTCGTATTAACATGAGACAATATACAATATAAAAAAAATATAAAAGAGAATAAAACCTAATCTTCCGGCGCCTGTGTGCGCCGCACAATCAGAACATATGGACGGCGCGCTCCTGCGTAATAATATAATGAATTATCGATTTAAGAGTGTATTGTTTTGTAATAATGACCAAAATGTGTTCCCAAATTCAGTAAAACGTATGACTGTACATACAAAGTCTGAAGTATTTCATATACAAAGTTGACAGCTAAGCACTCGCGGTTCAGCTCGTGCGGAGCGCCGGGGATTAAGTGAATGGTAATGGCATGTCGATTCGGTTTGCTACCCTCATCCCCTTGCCGTGCTGGGAGTGATGATGGCGGGGAGGAAGATACTTCCTTTCCCTCAACGTAAAACCAAATCGACTAGCAAGTGTAAAGCGGAGTGGGTTGGTCGTTGCTAGTTGGTCGACCCTAGTCAGCCTCCGTATGGCGTGTCTTTGGTATATGTAATGTGTAAATTTTAGAAAACCTTTACTGAGAATTAGTAATAATTAGCTGAATTTAATGCGACGACAGTGTTGTTAAAATGCGTGTTCATTTAGATTGAAACTTAGCTTCACAGCTCCTCTGCATCCAACATTTTTTTATTGGGTAAGTAATTTGGATTATTTTTATAAATTCGTTGTACAGTTCTAAATTATACAGTAATACCCCCGATAACGCGAAAGTTGGGACCGCGTTATTAGGTCAACGCGTTATCGGGATAATGAAGCATATGCATAATTTAAGGTTACGGGTATTTCGCAAAAAAAAATACAAATCTGCCATAACTAAGAACAATGTAAAAAAATATGAATCTTAGATGAATGAAATATTCGGTTGCCATGCATGCGATCGC
>JAGXCT010035901.1:0-17665 GCA_022495035.1 Philopotamus ludificatus | reverse complement strand
TAAATAGTTGTCGAATGACTAAAATGACTGTTGTCAATGTCGAATAAAATAAAAAACGTAAAAGCGGGTACTAAATGTACTCAAATAAAACGGGATTGTAAAAATTGAACGCAAATAGCAGGAAAACATGAATTCCAGGCACGTAAAAGCACTTTCACTGTACTATTATTTTTATAATAAAAATATCGGCATTCGTCAAAACGAAGTTTAATAATAAATATATATCGTAATAAATAGTGGAATGATTAATAATTTTTAATTTAATAAATAGATTCAAATATTGAATAGTTATATATGTAGGTCAGTTGTTGTCGCGTTATGGCCAACTTTGACCGGCCTGAAGCTGGCGGCGGGCCGTGGCTGCGCCGCAGCACGTCAAACGTTCGCTCTAGTTGTGTAAGTTTATCGTTTGCACGTTAGAAATTTATTATAACATAGTCATAACTTACGTTAAAATTAAGTAGCTTGCACTGTTAAAATATGTTAATAAGATATCATCACTTAAACCGTGAATATGCGTTGGAAAAAGTTTTATAGGTTAAACAGAAAGTGTTACTCATAATGCCATCTACACAAACGCAGACGCTGAAGCTAGTAAACCGTCTAATATCGATTGCGTACATTATAATTGATAAATTTACATATGTCCTAACAGAATTCAATGAGACTTCTTGTATTAGTGTGAGGTTAGTTATACGTTATGACCGATTTAATTAAATAAATAATATTTATATTTTTGTTCATATTTCAGCCGTGCATAGTAATAAAAACATATTTCTTCGCTCGAGTCGAGCATTGTTTAATTTATTTATTATAATAGATTTCTTTGGGAATTGATGTCAAGTATTTTTTTTTTCTTAACGGTAAAAATTTGACATTAATGTATACACATTTAATTCACAAATATCGCGGTGGTTGTTATTATTTGTTATTCAAATTTTAATTTTTCAATCGATTCATAGTTTTGAATCCAATATTAGTTTTAAATTATAATATGTAACTTTTAATTTATAACATTAACATGTGACATAAATGACGCGTTTTATTCGTATTATTGAATTGTGATAGCGAGATATATTTTTTTAATGTTTGATTGATTTGTGTGTATTATAAAATCTTCAAGGCGGATATGCTTATCATTTTTTTTTCACCTTTCCGATATATATCTTCTTACTACTTTTTAAATATTTATTTACTATTTTTTTTATTTTTTTTATTGATTTTATTTTCTTTTTCTTTTCAGTAATAAATCTTAAAATTTTAAGAATTTTAAATGGAATCCTCGAAAGAAATCTCCGAAACTAGAAGCACTCCTCCAATAGAAGTGCTATCTACCGTTAAAGACGTAAAAGATGTCGAAAAAAAGAAAAAGAAACGTAAAAATAAGAAGCATTCTAAAAGCAGCGAAAGTGAAGACGATACGAAGAAAAAGAAAAAACATAAACGTAAAAGGAAAACCGTAAACGGCGACGAATCGGAAGAAAAAAAAACATTAGAATGCTCTGATAATAAAATCATTGCTATTAATGCATCCGATGTTAATGAGGAAGTTGTCTCGGTAATCGATACGATCATAGAAAACATTGAGAGTAAAGAAATTGTAAATACGCCGGCGATTATCGAGGATGTTCTGTCGTCGGGGGAATTGACAGCCGAAGAAGAAGATCTGGACGAATTATTACACCAGAAAGCTCTTCTGGTAGCGCAATTAGAAGCATTTAAAACGGATAAGACGAAAATTCCGACGATTAATCTGGATCCTAGTCCGAAAACCCCTCCTAGAAAGAAATCGACCGATGAAGATATATTCGACTGTCTTAAAAAAAGCGACGACAGTAAAAAACGTTCTTATAAAGGTGATATTAAAGCCAAGAATAAGACGAAATCTGATTCAAAGCCGATAAATAGTTATGATCAAATTAAACAAGCGATATCACTGCTGGACGACGATGAAAAATTCAAAAGAAGAAGACGAAGACGATCTATCTCCACTTCTAATTCGGATAAAGCAGCGTTTTCATCCAAACACAAGAGTACAAGAGGTAAAGAAAATAGCAGATCTTCGAAAGACGATGATATTCGTCGGCACAGAGAGAGACGACGTAGTAAAACCCCGATTGAACTAGACCGTTACAGCGATCGGGATAGAGCTCGGAGAAGAGATCTGCTCCGACGAGATTCCAGGAGTAGGGAGAGAAAAGATTCGCGATATGGCAGGCGTCGTTCATTATCGCGCGATAGACATCCGGATAAAAGACGTAGAAGATCCGAAGATAGGCCCGATTATTATCGAGGTTCGAGCGGATACAGAAACAAGGATTCAAATAGTAGATCAAGACGTAGAAGCGATCACGCAAAGGATCCGGTTAAAATCGACGATGACAGTTCTAGTGATAACGAATTGAATTTAGACATCGAAGACGAAGAAACCGAAGATCAAATAATAGAAAACAGACGCAAAAAGCGCGAGGATTTGCTCAAACGCTTGGCCGTTCAGAAGGATGACGATAAAACGGATCTGGAATTAGACGACGTATCGAGAACTCCTCCGATCGATATCAGTGATAGTGTTACTGTGACTCCGGAAGTGTTGATCGAGAGTAAAGATCGGAACGTGCAATCGAATCTTGTAGAAAATATTGAAAACGATCAAGCGGACGACGATCAGTCTGCAAATAATACGAGTAAAGACGCTAAATCGGGCGCCGACGATTTGGATATGTTTGCCGAACGGAATCATTTCGACGATAATAAAGACTTTGTTAAGAGTAGTAATGTTCACAACTCGGAGAATCCCGCGTTGAACGACAACTGGGACGATCCGGAGGGTTATTACCGAGTTCGGCTCGGTGAGGTACTTAAAAATCGATATTTAGTTTACGAATTGAAGGGCGACGGAATGTTTTCTAACGTCGTGCGGGCGAGGGATCGAGAGGACGGCGACGAAGACGTCGCTATTAAAATTATACGCAACAACGAACTCATGCGACAGACGGGCTTGAAAGAGCTGGAAACGTTGAGGATATTAAATGATGCCGACGCTAAAGATAAAATGCATTGCGTTCGGTTGCGTCACTCGTTTTTCTATAGACAGCATCTCTGTCTTGTTCTCGAGCCTCTAGCGATGAACTTACGTCAAGTATTGAAGAAATACGGAGCCGGTTGCGGCTTGCATATGAAAGCCGTGCACAGCTATTCCCGGCAATTATTATTGGCGTTGAGTCTGATGAAGAAACTCGGCATATTGCACGCCGATATTAAACCCGATAACATAATGGTGGACGAGAGTAAAGTTAATCTAAAGCTGTGCGATTTTGGTTCGGCCATAAATATTAACAGTAATGAAGTGGCGCCTTATTTAGTGTCTAGGTTTTACCGCGCTCCCGAAATAATTTTGGGAATAACGTACGATCACGGCATAGACGTTTGGTCAGCCGCTTGCACCATATTCGAGCTCTATACGGGCAAAATATTATTCAGTGGACAATCGAATAATCAGATGTTGAAATTTATGATGGACTTGAAAGGAAAGATTCCCAATAAGGTGATTAGAAAAGGGCAGTTCAAAGATAAATATTTCGATCAAAATTTAAACTTTCTCTATAGACAAGTGGATAAGCTCACCGAAAAGGAAAAGGTGGCAACAGTCACCAGCATCGTCGCAACACGAGATTTGGGCACCGAGCTCACGGGTCTAAACTCCGTGTTTCAAGATAAAATCAGTAAAGTTGAAGAATTGAAAAATTTGCTCGATCAAATGTTAATGTTGGATCCGTCCAGAAGGATATCGGTCAATCAAGCCTTGCAGTATGCGTTTTTTAAAGAGACCGCATGATATGCGCTCTTGTATTTAAATCTAACGCCGTATAATAATATTGATATTCAATATTACTATAGCTAACGTTGAGAGAGTTCGTCGAGAAAAAGTGTACCTGTATAAAAACATGATATATGCTAATTTAAAATATATTTTCAATTGCGGTTGTAAAAAGAAAAAAAAAAAACATTTTCAATGTGATCATTTTCTATAAGTAGCTTTGTAATATTTGTCGCGATAATATAGAACGTCGGAATGATGTTATCACGATCCATACTAATTTTTCATACATAAATGCAATTAATATCAATTTTATTCATCCATTGTTAGATAACGGTGCAATAACTTAATTTTTTTTTTTCTGTTTTACTGTTTTAATTTAATTTTACAGTAAGATCCATTTTATTTTTAATTGTCTTTAACATTAATTTAAGTGTCAAATACTATAATATAGTGAATGAATGTATTGTTGACGATAAATATATTCTTCGGTGACACGTTCACGAACATCGGTAAATTTGTCTTGATCCAATGAATTGCAAGTCGTTAAAATGTATACATACCATTGTTCTGTTCATCGCATAAGTTTTGTTGATACCATCTCAACACCGCATTATCGTTTCGATGATGTTTACTAATTGTAAAGTATTGTATTATTATTTTTGTTATTCTATGAATAAAAATTAATATAAATCAATATTCAGCATCTTTTTATTATCAGCTTCCCTTTAATTGACATTCAAACTATTATAAAACCTTTTAACCTAGCCATGCCGACCCCAAGTTTTTGATTTTTCTCGAATAACTCTTATTTTTTTTCGCTCGCATCCGGTACGATGTGCCAAGTGCGAGCGAAACGTATACTAGTGACACGTGCCGCGAGAATTTGGCGGTCGATCTACCCGGCGGCGGGACATCGCGGAGTGCGCGTGTTATTTACGCGCCATATTGATTAGAAATCTAAAATATCGAGCAAATTATGAAACATATCATGAATAATCCATTTTCGATTCTTCTTCGATTTTAAGAAAGCTTAATGTTAAATAGTTTTTTCGAGTTTTCCTCTCTGACGCCTCTCGGCACACCTAATCTTTCGGCGCCTGTGTGCACCGCACAATCTGGTCATATGGACGTACGAAGACTATGAAGTCTCTCATTATCGTGTTAAAAAGTGTGTTTTCTCTATTATTTTTCTAATTCTTTTAGTCTTTAGTCCAGTTTGCCACATTGGAATTGTGTCGTTATTGTCTGTCTATATTTAAGATTTTTTAATGAATAATTCCCTTTCAATCCCACCATAGAGAATAAACTACCTTTGTGGCGACTAAGTTCAATTTCCGCGCTCTCAGTTGTATCTGCCCTTTAGAAATCCTATTTGCAAATCAAATTGATCCCTTTTCAATAGATATTTCAATAGAAAAATGACTTATCTGACACAAATCCTTCCATTTGAAATAAGGTGCTAAAAAACGTAATTTCTTTTGAAAGTAGTGTTCTAGGCGTCCACCAATCGATAGCAAAAGAAATACGTAAAAACAGATTGACAACTAAAACAACATTTTAGTAGGGTTATATCTAGAACTCATAAGTTTTGCATACATTTTTTCATGCAAATTTATTCGCGTACATAGTTATGTAAACTTCTCTAACGGTTAAAGGTATAATAATATCGAATGAGAGTGATTGTGAATACTTTTTCTACATATTAACACAATATAGACTGATTACATGAATATGCGTCTTTTGTAAAATGAACGTTAAGAGCCGCTGACGCATTTATGCGTCTTATATATATTTTTAAAATGTTATTTACATAAAAAAAACTGGTAAAATGTATTATTGATTATATGGAATGTATCTTCCATGTCAACCAAGGGATGAGTACACTATTTATATATCCAATAACATGAAGAAAATAATAAAAAAACATGTGTAATATGAATATTTATTACAACCTCCATCTGCAGTATCCCTTTATACGCATAACACGCCTGGCTCAAGACTACATACATAAATATATCTATCATCAGCTCCATTTAATACCCATCAATGAGAATTAAGTTTACCTTTCTATTGGTAACCCAGTTTGTCAAGTAACCCTCATCTCAAACTGAAACCCATCAATAAACTATCGGCTATTTTTATTTCCCACAGTGGATCGTTTTAATCCACACACATAGCTTAGTCAAACATACTTGTGTGTGTATGCTTGTTGAAGATCAGCTCGCATAATTGATTCTAAATTAAAAAATAATACCTTTATTTGAAATTGAATTATCTCTCGGCAAAAAATTCGACATATTAAACATCTAGACGCCATATTAAATTTACGAGCGATAATACGTATGTTTGTTTAGGTTCAACGTACACCATCCAGAAAATTCGCGGTAACTTTGCCCTTCGACCCACCCGAACCCTCCAATAAACTGAAGCACACTTATCACATTACCGAAGTTTGGCAGCTGCAAAATCAATAAATTAATATAAACTTTAGCGATGTTGACATAGGATATTGTTCAAGGTATTTTATTAAGACCATCATTTTCATGTCAGGATGCTCTACTTCAGCGGCTCGGGTACAGGGCGCACGCCTTCAGCCTGGAGCTGACGCCCGTGGCGCCGCCCAGTGTTCAGCTGGTTCCAGCCAAGGAGTACCGGGGAGCTCCGATCGGGACTTCGTACGACGTCAGAGCGTACATCGGTAAGACGCATTATTACAGTTTCATATGTGACCTCTGTACACGTTTATTCATTAGCTCGCCGTGCCAAAATGACCCATAAATATCAATTATCTCTCGCGTTTTTATCGCATCATAGTGCTGAAACCATACCGGGGGAGTAATATTGCGAATTAAATTTTAATGAAAATATCGCACGGTGAGAGGGAACACACCTGCCTTATCTTCGCCACGGGGTTTTCGAATACATTATTTTGTTTACCACACCTTGCAGATTCGAGTATCGTTCAAAATATCAAAGGACCAAATATAAATTGCCCATTTAATCAAAAATATAAACAAAAAACAAACTACTGCCCATCCCTCCTACAAGTTTTCGATCCTTTCTAGAAAAACTAGGCTAACCAAGGGAAGGATAGTCCCGATAAAAATCCCCGATCCTCCGGGTTGCATAAAAGACGTGGTTTTAACTGCTCTACTCTAGAAAAAGCACATTATTTATCGCATTTTCAATCAGACTGGTCCACTGACGAATATCTCTGAAATATGCGGACTATCTAACGTACTGAAGATCTAAAACTGGTATCCAGTAATAATCCAGAGGATTAGGTGTACAAGAACGTACGGTCAGCTTTCGTCAGTGTGGCTAATTTCACTTGGGATGCGGAACAGCCAACGATCAATGAGGCATATGGTCAACGAGCCTTTCCTTTTTAAAGGGAAGTAATAGCAAAGCTGAGGTTTATACAACTGGATGCTGGATCATTGAGACTGAGCTAATAATAAAGCAACGTTATTCGTAATGAAAGATGATGCTATTTAACATTCGGCAGCACCACATTTTAAACGTTTCTACAACACAATATATTGTAAAACCCATTTTATTATATTAGGTTAAGGAAAAAATAATGATATTTTCTTCTATTGCAACAAAAACTGTAAAATATTATTCCGTTGTTATCTATGATCTTCCTCCATAGGGTTCGGAAAATACGATTCCAAGTGATTTTGGACTTGTTTAACATTGGTATTTTTTTTATCTTACTGACTTAAAATGGTCATAGGTCCGAAGGCGCAACATTAGGTGAATATTGTGATTGTTGCAGAACTTCTAAATCTAGCTCTCTTATTTTGTCCTGCGTAATATGTGCTGCGTGTGATCTTCCATTACCATTCTGAAGAATTGATCTTTGATTCTTTCCTAAAACTGATCCATTTGTAAGCAGTGCTTCCTTTAATCTTACTAATTGAAGAAAATGCATCTCTGCTGCAATAGTCTGACTAGTTTATAATAATTCATAGTTATTTATTCCCAAAACATTATCTTTGTGGCCTTATAACCCTGAGGCGGGTCTTTGCCACCTGGAGGAACCTCCGTCTCAAATATGATGTCATGACTGTGACCGACGTTCTCCATGTTATCTTGGCTCTTCGAATACGGGGCAGGTCGCCAACCAAAGCCCGGGAACCGAGCTGCCACCCGCAGATTGTAACAATAATAATCAGACGAGGTTAGGGCCAATTCGTATTTAATTTACGGTCTTATCGGGTGCTACGTGCACCTCCAGCAGCACACACGTCACCGAATTGGCCTGGATAGCGGCCTGGCTCCTCATAGCTCCGTAGAATTCACGAAACTATGATTGTGCCCAACCGCTATAGCCGCCACGTCTGATTCCGACACGCGACAACACTCGACTCTAAACAAAACATCCCACCAAAATTAAAAGGAGATTTTTTTTCGATCAATAATGATCAAGGGGTGGACACAGGTACCTTATTCAATGAAAGTCATTGTTTTTCTCTTGGGATTGGTGTATAGAACACACTTCTTTTCCTCAATGACAATTCTCCTAAGACACGGATCGTTTTCATTTCTAGACAGTAAATATGGTCAAAAGTCTACTTTTTCCGAACAACTTTCACCACTTTTAAACTTTTGAAACCATCAGTCGATGATTCAAGATGTCTTTATAAATATCTTAGACCGTCTGGATAACCATTGGGTCATTTAATTTCAATTCTGTATCCAGTGGCGCACCGACAGTGTCTGACGCCTGTCTGCAAAACTTTAGTTAGAACTAACTATTCTCACAATAAAAAAAATCTTATGAAAAAGAATTAGGAAATTTTAATCGATTTTTTTTTCGATTTTAGAATGTTGAATGAATTAATATTTTATAATTTTTCATTTTTTTCTCTCTTGGCGCCATTCAACGCACCTAAACTTCTAGCACCTGTGTGCGCCGCACAATCTGGCCATATGGACTGCGCGCCCCTGGCTGTATCGAATAAAATACCACAGTAAAAATGTAATTTCTTTCCGCTTTACCTGATTTATAATATATCAATTTTTGATATAATTGTATTATAGTACATGAATATGGGAGTTTCTGAAATAATTATTTAATGTTTAATCGATCATTATCGATTTTTTTATCAAATCTGTCAGTTTTTGGATTAGGTTTCATATTCATCAGAATAAAATATAATGCCTGATATGTTATCTTTATTTATTTAATATTTATATTATACATTAAATTTAGAATAATTTATTCACCAATACGCCTCTCTTTCAATCAACCCGTTAGGATTGGCGCGTATGCATAATTTCCTCAGCTCATCTCCGACAAAGAGTAAGATGGCGAACGGGATGGCCGGGAGCCACAGCTGCCACGGAACAGCAGCCGTGTACATGAAGTCGTTAAAGAACGGCACATAAATAATAATAGCAGACACGACTACCTCGATCGCAATCCCTATATTCAGCATGTGATTACACATACCCTGCCTAAAGATAGATAATCTCCTGGTTTTGCATATAATCACGTCGGCGACTTGCACCAACACAATGGATAGATAGTAAGTGGACTGAGCCAATCTCTCCAAAGACTTTCTGTCGACAAAGCTCCACTCTTGCCCATAAGAATCTTTGAATTCGTTGAAGCTTTCATCGTTCCAAGATTTCCTCGTGTAAATGATATCCCATGGGAAAAAACCGTAGAGAAAGAACGCTACAAAATAACCGCTAAGTGCTGCAAGCGTCTGCAAAACTCCGATCTGGAAATAAGCCATCGATATCAGATTGCGATTCACCAGTCTGTCCTTCACTAAATCTCTGGGTGGCTTTTTCATGATGTCGGCTTCGGATTTTTCGTAAGCCAAGCTAATGGCCGGCCATAAATCGGTGAAGACATTGATGCATATGATCAACAGTGCGTTCAACGCCAACGGTATTCCAAGCGTGGCGTATAAGACGAAGGGAATCATTTCTGGAGTATTCGAAGTGAGCGTAAAAACGATGCTCTTCTTCAGATTATCAAAAATCAATCGACCCTCTTCGATGCCCAGGACGATGGACGAAAAATCATCGTCGAGCAGTATCATATCGGCCGCTTCTTTAGAGACATCAGTGCCTGTGATTCCCATTGCTATTCCGATGTCAGCTTTCTTGAGCGCTGGAGAATCGTTGACTCCATCACCTGTTACAGCGACCACGTGTCCTACCCTCTGACACGATTCCACAATCATTAGCTTCTGTTGCGGACTCGTTCTGGCAAATGTAATTTCTTCAATTTCCAATATGATCCGGTCCAACGCTTCGGGACTCAAAGCTCTCAACTCATTTCCAGTTATTACAGCTGCCGAATAACTGAAGAGATCGGCAGTTTTTATCAATTCAATTGGATCCATATCCCGCTTGAAAGCGTCGTCGTAAATCGTCGTGTTTAATGGTGAAATGATGCCCACTTTTCTAGATATAGCCAGAGCCGTCACCGGATGATCTCCAGTGACCATCATCACTTTGATTCCTGCCGATCTGCATTTGTTTATAGCTGACAATGCAGACGATCTCGGCGGATCGATCAGAGATAAGTATCCCACGAAGCAATAGTCGAGCATTGGAAAATTGGGATTTTCAGCGTCGAATGATTCCTCGTTGAACTCTTCTAGGATTAGAAAGCTGTATCCTATGACTCTCTCTCCCATTTGTCCCAGCTGAAGACATAATTGTTTTGCTGTCATAAATTCTTCTTTGCCTATGTCTTTTGTGCCTTCTGAAAGCATTATTTTATTACAGCGATTTACTATAATCTCCGGAGCCCCTTTCATTATCAGTAAATATTTATTATCTTCATGAGTCTTGTGAATTGTCAAATTATATTTTCGTGTGGAATTAAATGGTATTTCGCCAACCTTTTGATTTGCGTTCTGAACCACGGCCACTGAATTGATCTGTTGTATATAACGAAAAATTCCAGATTCAGTCGCATCCCCTCTTATCTTCCATTCTTCCGGTGGCAGCAATGAACAATCCTCTTCAAATTCAGCCTTCATACATAACGATGTCAGCAAGAGAAATTGATTAAACACTGGATTCTGCTGTTGATTCAAATCATCGTAGTTGAATATCTTCAAATCGAAAGATAGATGCGATACTGTCATTCGATTTTCAGTCAACGTTCCTGTTTTGTCTGAACAAATAATAGAAACGGCGCCGAGGGTTTCAACGGATTGTAATTTTTTGACCAAGCATTTTTTGGTTTTTAGCTTCTTCGCTGTTAAAGTCAATGCTACGGTGAACGTTACTAACAATCCTTCTGGGACGTTTGCAATTATGATGCCAGTCATGTAATAGAAGCCTGCCATCCAGTTCGATTGTATCCATGTGACCATGATGAAAAATATGATTCCGAATACGAAAGCTATTCCAGATACGATTTTAATAAAACGTTTTATTTCTGTGGCAATCGGCGTTTCTACCTTTTCCAATTTCGTCACTAATCCTGCTATTCTTCCTATCACCGTCTTGTTTCCCGTTGCCACGACGACGCCTTTGGCACTACCTTCGGCTATAAGACAAGATGAAAATGCCAAATTCTTAGTATCCAACGGATTATCGCTGGTGTGATAAGTTGTTCTAGACTGGGAAAGCGATTCGCCTGTCAACGAAGATAAATTGATTTTGAATCCGTTGACTTCAAACAGCTTAATATCCGCCGGAACTATTTCTCCAATGTTCATAATGACCACATCGCCAACGACCAGCTTTTCACTCGGTATAATCACGTCACGACCGTCCCTTAAGACGTTTGCAGTTTTTGACATCAAATTATTGAAACCTTTCATGACTCGGACGTTCTTTGCCTCTTGATAAAATGCTAGCATACCCGTAAATATCACAACGAGTAGAATGATCACGCCTAGATACAGATGCTCGTTTGAATTATTCGTTTCTTGAAGCAATTTTTGAAGATAATGGATGGAAATGGAAAGCACGCCGCCAATCCACAGCATAATTTGAAACCATCCGAAGAAGTTATGAATAAATATCTTGAGATATGCATTGTCGTCGTTCTTGTCGAGTGCATTAGGTCCATTTATTGACAGCAACAGCGTTGCTCTCTGTCGACTTAAACCATTTTCCAAGCTTGTGTTGTAAACTTGACACAGTTGTTCGTTGGTCAAATAATGTGAAGCGATCGACGATTCTTCAAGAGTTGATAAATTATCTTGATCGTTGGCCGCTAAGATCGATGCCGTTGTTCCTAAACGATCTGTTCTCGTACGTTTTCTGAATCTCTTCATCGCCGCTGAATTTGACACCGATAATATTGATTTAAATAAAAGTGATTCATTTGTTTGCATTTATTAAAAATGGCGGATTTCAAATAATAATAAATTATATTATTTGGCGTCAGCACTAATAATCGTTTTAAAACATAATAAGCCGTTATCGCGATAGGATGAACGTCACAAAGTTTTTTGCTATTTAAAACCTGAAAAAGATAAGGCAATACAATACTCTTGCCAGTTAAATCTTCAATTTTCCTCTCTTAATACAATTTAATTGGTTTCTCGCAAAAATAAAGCAATCTGCAAACTAATTAAACCGTTTGAAATAAAAGTCTCTCTTCTCTACCCTTGTTTTTTTAATATATATTTATATATAAATATATTGTGACAAAAATATAATCTCCATTCTAAATATAAAACGCTGCAGACCGTCAGTGTACATCTCCATCTATCTCCATCTTCCATTACTGCAAAATGTGATTAAAAAACCATCAATCAAATTACCCGCGGTTTCTCATCGTCATGGCGCCCCTTTGTATGCGCTTACATAGAGCCTTTATTCCGCTAGAACCTGGAGAACATCAAAAAACATCAGTGGGTAACATTACCTGCTGAATAGAATACCTGAGTAATGAAATATTTGCGGAAACTTGCGCGAAAATATAAAATTATTCATGTAGGGAGTTTAATTGCGGAATTTAATTATACTGGCAACACTGCATATTTTTAATTACAACCGTTTTTATAAAGCGCGGAGACAGATACATATTTCAAGACAAAGCTGATGATTATTGACTGCTTCAGCAGTTACAGGACGTTAATACAACAATCGATTTAAAAGTTATCAATAATCAGATTTTATTATTAAATCAAACCCAATGATTATATAAATTATGTACATATCTTTAAATTTTATCTGAACGTATTAATTCTTGTATTATATATACATTTACGTACATGTTGTAGTAAATTGTCGTTTAGCTTCCAAGGCGCTATAATCTTCACTATCTATCTTTATTACAGAATCCCTGAGCTGAATGCGATATTTTCTTGTAATATTTAATTTTTTTATACGTATATAAAATTTTCATGTTCATATTTATATGTATATGCGAGAACAAAGCATATATTTTAGTAATCTGTAAATTATTGATTTAAAAAAATATGTAAGCTATCAATTAAATATAAAACAACTTTAATTTGAATATTTTTAATGACATTCCTTTGGTTGTTTATGACATTTAAAATAATATATAATATAAATATATTAAGACAACCCCCTATTATAAATATTTATTTAAAGTTTGCCATGTAATATATTAAGCAGGTACACGGTGGTTATTTACTGCTTATAATAAACGTTTATGGGACCATTTATCATCTTACAGCAGGATTTATTTACGACAGTAGTTGGCTTATAATGCACTATGAAAATACAATAAATGTCACGCTTTCAGCCGAAGACACGGACTCAAAATTAGAAAAACGTACATCCGTACGAATGGGAATACGTGTCGTGCAAGGAAGCGGCTGTGGAAATGT
Source organism: Philopotamus ludificatus (assembly GCA_022495035.1). Taxonomy (NCBI): domain Eukaryota; kingdom Metazoa; phylum Arthropoda; class Insecta; order Trichoptera; family Philopotamidae; genus Philopotamus; species Philopotamus ludificatus. The sequence continues at coordinate 4,051 of JAGXCT010035901.1, read as the reverse complement.
CGCCGGAACGTCGCCAAATATGTCGGCCAGTTGCGGAGGAGCGCAAACATCTAATCTCATGTCTACACCATCCAGAGATTCCAGATTTATGAGGTAATATCAATATATTATTAAAATTAAATTTATGCCTATTTAATATCGTATAATAATTTCAGACTGTCTCCGAAATTCAAAGGATCTCTTTCACCGAGCAGAAGAACGAACACGCAGAGACCGCCCGTACTTCCAGAAGAATCGTCGACTGCCGGAGATGAATCTATACAAGATAACTGTCCTACGAACACAAGTATATTACATACAACATTCAATATTTTATTAAGGTATTATTAATATTTAATAATTTTTAGATCAACAATCGGAGAATAGCTTTCAATCTACGACACAGACACAACCCGCACCACGTGCCGTCGTCGATAAACCATTTCTTTTATCAGATGGAAGGTATATATAATATATATAAATATGTAACAATTATTATAATTTGGATATAATATATTATATTACTTATTAGAGTTGCATTGGAAGCTTCGTTGGATAAAGCGAGTTATTCTCATGGCGAAGCGGTTAAAGTTAACGTGAACGTTAACAATAGTTCACATAAAACAGTGCGTAGAATAAAGGTATCAATATATATAATACTCTATTATAGGGTTTCCCAAACTACTTCTGCAATGGAACACTTCGCAAACCCGGAAATTTAACGGAACACTTAATGTTCTTAAAACACATTGTTTATTTAATAATTATTTTTAAATATAAAACTATAATAATAAACATAAAAATATGAATAAATAAAGCACTTAATATCTTTGATGATTTTGAGTCCTTGAATACATATCTTCTTGATATCCGCCACAATATTGGTATGTTGCATTCTAATATCTGGTGTGGCGTCGAGCCTGTTGCTGCACTTTGACTTGGTTGCAGCATGATAAGAAAATCCTGCTTTGCATAAAAAAGTTATAGAAAACGGAAGTAAAACAATAATAGCTTGTTTTGAAAAATTGGGGTTCATCTATTTTCAAGTCCATCTATTTTCAAAAAGATTCATCTATTTTCAAGTCCAAAACGATGAATTAACTCTTTCTTTTTCTCTAGTAGAAAGATGTAACCGTTCTATCAATCTTCTGGCAACTGTCGTTAAACGACAAGGTTTATCAGCCGCTCAGGTTAAAACAATATACCCCATCTCTTTCAAGCGCATGGTGTGAGAAAAGATGATCCTCCGCCTGTACCTAGATACTTGACTCATAAACATCAGTGGAGATAGATCATCACTCGCCTTTCAATATGAAGTAGAAGATCATTAAATGTGTTATAGTGTATAAAACCTTGCCAAATTGTCGCGGAACACCTATTCAGGTTCAGCGGAACATAGTTTGGGACACCCTGCTCTATTATAATGTTTTTCGGATTATTTATAATCATTATTAAATTATGCAGGTATTTGTTGTGCAACATGTTGACGTGTGCATGTTTTCCAATGGAAAATTTAAGAATGTTGTAGCATTAACTACGTCCCGTGATGAATGCCCCGTTAGTCCTGGCGGGACATTAAATTCATCGTATGTTCTACGCCCGGCTCGAGGTAAAATATCATATTAATCGATCGTTTTAATAAATATTTAAATATGTTATTTAATTTTTAGGAGCGACTAAAAACTGGATAGCGTTAGAAGACTCTTATTCTAAGAACGGTGCGAGCTTGGCGTCGACGGTTGTCTGCAATTCTAATTCTCCTGAGGATAGAAATGTGTTTGCTATATATGTTTCGTATTATGTAAAAGTAAAACTAAGCCTGAGCGCTATGGGAGGAGAATTATCGTTGAAATTACCGTTCGTATTGGCGCATTCGTGCAGGGAAGATGAATTATTATCGCCAAACGCAAATATTCACACGGAATGCACGACAGACGAGATAATACCAGAAGCCAATGAACAAATATTAAAGAATGCGAATAGAAAAAGCAAGCCTCCGCTGATTAAATACGAATCGAAAGACTTATCGAGTCCAAAAGACGACGTAGACGATATGCAATTAGAAAATGTGTTATTGAATAGCGATAATTTGCCGTCGGGCAAAATTATTGTAAACGTAGAAGGTCATCCGCCGGCCGTTGACAAGAAGAGTCCCGCCGAACAAAACGATAAGACTAAATTAGGAGCGTCGTCGAAGAAAATGCACACGGAAGACGATCTCAATCTGATAACCAATTACGATAGTGACAGTACTTGATCCAAAGAAGACATCCAACGACTAAAGGATGAATTGATTAAAAACGATAATGGAAATAAGTTATCCAAAACCGACACCGTCTCCAGATGGACCGGAAAAAATGTGGAAATCGTGACGGCAGTCGACGAGAAATTATCCTCGGCCGACATACAGCAGAATAATTTTACATCGAATATAAGAAAAGTAGTGTGTTGCTTGAACGCCAACAATAGGAGATGTTCATAATGATATTACGGTTTAGATACAATGAATTTTCGAGTGATATTAATGTGTAGACGCCACTGAACATAGTTGACCACCATTATTTACTATCCATGCACTATATTATTAAAATATTAAATGATACATAATATAAACGAATAACATAAATAGGACATTCTCCATGGAAGGCCGTTCGACTATCAAATACGTCAATTTGCATATAAATTCTATTAATTTCAATAACCAAAAAGCTTCAACTGTCGATGTATATAACTAAATAATAGTATTGTTATTAGACGGAACATTTATATGTCGACCAAATTTATATATATATATTAAAAATTTCTGATACATATCAAATGAATTTTTGTATCCATTCTGTTCAATCGTAATTAAACTCGTGAAAATCCTATTAACGCTAATTTAATAAATATATAATACACTTATATAATCACCATGTAAAAATAATTACTCGCTTAGATTCATTTAGCATATGTATCATATTATTAAAACGCATGTTTCTTTCTTCGCCCTTTTAATTTTTATATTTATTTATAAACAATGAATGTATAATCAAAATGTTCCTAGATCGTAATTCTGTGTATGTATGTAAAATAAACTTTAAAAAATACTATGTGTGATACGTATGCAATTATATAAATAATCACAATAAATATGACATACGTACTTATTTTGAATACAATTGTGTATCATCCGTAAATAATAAACAAAAATAATATGTATTTTATATATGAGTAATGTCTATGTATATAATTATGTATCCTTACACGTAAAAACTGATACATATAATTGATATGTTTTTCTAAGGAGTTTACTGTGATGTATTTTTCTAATAAAATTATGAAAAATTCTTTTCGTTTACATAGTTATTTATATTTCCTTTTCACATAGTTATACCGAACAATATTTAGAAATGTCAATATTTCATTGTGTTATGGCTTGTAGGTAACATACATATTATTTCAATAATGTAAGTTAACCGCGACTCAGCTAAGTTAATAGTCAGATAGGTTTCCGATGAAAACTATAAATTCAGAGAATTCTTTATAACACTGGCCAGGGGGAATGTAAGTAGAAGATACCATATTTGTGTAGGTAGTTCGGCACATTGGAATTAATTAATTTAATGCCATATATCCTTCGTTGAAAAAATAATTATAAAATAAATAATATAAATTTCAATCCATCTGAAATAATATTATAATTAACCAGTGTCGTGGTTTGATGCTGGGGGAAATATTAGTGTGAGAGAATCATTTCCCTTGCATCTTTAGAATCTTTATATGGATGAATGGCGCCTTGAAATCTTTCTGTATTGCCATCCATCCATCGTAGTAAAAAATAAATAAATGAGACAAGGCAAGACCGAATTTACAAAAAAGATCAGGAATATCTATAAATGGAATCAGACCTTCGTAAAATTATGGATATATCCTTGACAAATAATGAAGGATCATTATATGTCTCTGCTGACAACAAAAATATGTTTTAAATTTCCTAAACGAATGTCCACCATTTACCTTTTCTGGTTTTGGTGATGTAGGATTTTTCAGTGTGGTGGATGTGAATCAGTGATAACAAGCGTTTCGTGGT
>JAGXCT010035900.1:69352-98205 GCA_022495035.1 Philopotamus ludificatus | reverse complement strand
AAATATCGCTCACGATACTATCGAGAAATGCTATCAATGATCTTTGATGCGTTGTAATCCATGGAAGATAAATTCCTCCAGCTACGATTTTTTATTGAAAATAATTATTATTCGAAAAGGGCAATATCAGCAATTCCTATAATAAAAACAGCAATTGTGCAAAAATAGGTGAAATAATATTATTGAATTTCTGATATTGTGCAAATAATTTTTATATATTGTCTTTTGAAATTCGAGTTAGAAGAGTTTCACTGCGTTATTTTTATAAATAATATTAATTAATAAACGACTTGGGATACCTTAGCCAATGTTGTGGCGTTGCAGGTGGCGTAGACAGCCGCTTCAAGAGAGTATGTACAAAATATTGGGTTATACTCGGTGATCCACGCTCAGCTGCTTCAAAAGCTCGAATAAGTTCTGTAATTGCGGCTTCTCCGGCCCCGCCACTCGCATTTCCACGGTGCTTCCGTTGAAGCTAATAAATAATAATGAACAAATCAATAATTTTATCATTTTAATTATAAAAAAAATATATAAATAAATATAGTCATACCTCTTGCAATAAAGGACAGATGAGCTGAGTGAGATAGGGGCTTGCTGTTGATTGTCTATCGCCTGTGGAAGGTCTACCGGGATGCCCTCGGTGATCTAGCTGCGGTGATATCTACAAATTATAAATGGACATATAGGCTCGTTACGTATTGAGAATGTGGAGATGAAATTGTGCACTTACATCTTTGCTAAGTCTTTTTTCACGATTCTGTTCAATTTTCCGTTCTTCCCGATCTCGGTCTCTGTCTCGATCCCTTTCCCAATCCTTATCACGATGCTCTTTATTTCTATCAATGGATGGAACTGTTGACGGTGGACGGGACTGAAAAATATTATCAATTTCATATAAAAACGGAATCATTATCAAAGATTAAGACGTAAAATAGATCGACATACTTTTTCATTTTTGTCATGTACATTGTTAGTGGGCAAATGCTGTGGATATTTATGGTTTATTTGCTCTTCCGGCTGTTGTTGGGGACGACCGAGTGAACCGTTTTGCTTCCTTTGGTTTTGTGCAGGGGGGCTTAGCTGATGCGGCGGAGCCGGAGGAGCTGGCAAAGGCACGGCACCCGACAAAGGACTAATGGCGGCGTCGTTATCTTCCTTAGCCATCAACAACGCTGCTTTGGCTCCGTGAAGTCCTTTTACAGTCATAATCCAATCGTCGACATCACTACCTTGACGATTAGACTCCTCTCTGAAAATCGATTAATCGAAATTAATATAATATACGCGAGAGCAATCATTATGAATCACGTCACACTTACGAATCGGAATTTTCTGACTCCGTTTCACTCTCCTCGCTTCTTTGGGATTTCCATTTTTTATACCTATCAATCAAATCCATTAAATATGAATTCTTTTTTGCTTTTCGGATGAAAGGGAATTTTAAAAGCTCTTTTGCAGTCGGCCTCTGAAATTATATAATGTTCATTATCATCGGTTATATTAAAATTAATAAAATAAATAATTACGGCTTACATTTTGAGGGTCTTTATTTAAACACGCTTCGACAAACTCCTTGAATTGTTTTGAATAGCTGCCGGTGAGTTGAGGTGGGTTATTTTTCGGTATAAGGAAGAGCACTTTCATCGGATGCAATTCGGAATTTGGCGGCTCTCCCTTTGCGAGTTCGATGGCCGTAATGCCCAAAGACCAAATGTCCGCTTTGGAATCGTAGCAGGACTGCTTGATCACTTCGGGCGCCATCCAGAACGGCGTGCCAACGAATGTGTTCCGTTTATTAGTAGTATTCGTTAATTGACCAGCAACGCCTGTAAATAAATATAAATATTAATAAAATCCGATCGCCGATAAACGCAGCATCTCTATATATGTGTAATACTGACCGAAATCGGCGAGCTTTACGTCTCCCATCTCGCTCAACAATACGTTTGCGGCCTTTATATCTCGATGCAACTTCCTCTCCGAGTGTAAATAGTCTAAACCTTTTAAAACTTCTCGTAAAATCACAGCTATATGCATCTCTTCGAAACTCCCGGCTTTCATCAAGTCCAGTGCCGACCCTCCGCCCAAATACTCCATAATAATCCATAGCTTCGTACCCTGAAACACACAAAATCGAATATATTAAAAAAAAATCATTAAACAGACATGTCATAAATAATATTTTCATCAAATATGTGATAAGTTATTTAGCAAACAAGTATACATTCCGATAAAACGTGAGATAAAACTATTATTTATTAAGTGCATGACGTCACAGAACACATGGAATCAATTGATTTATGACAATGATGTTTTTAAGAATTTGATTGTTAAAAAAAAACTATTAGATTAATTAGATTCGACTAATATACTGACCCTGATTGATTATCTAACACTAATTGTGATTACAGAGATTTTGCGACACGTGTCGATTTATTTTCTGTTGAATTAAGTGCTGGTTTTGATTAGACTGATGATAAATATTACCACACTAATGATGGCGATAATTAAATTTGCTCTTGCGAGTCTTATCGAATATTTTAAATATCCGAGATAGGATCGACATTAATGAACGGTCCATTAATTAAATTGTAACCGTCCGATTTAGAGTGTCATGTCTTGTGCCGCATTCGTCGACGACGCGGTCATCGTCATCGGATGTTTGCGAAAGAAGAAGATTTTCGTCGACGTAGGTGGCCACGGTATAGAGATGACCATCATTGATCGGCGGGTTCCGTTATCTGACAGTCTCAAATAGCGAACGTGACTGTCGTACCAAGTCAGCAATCATGGGAAACTAATATTAACTAATTGATTCTCATCTCTTCTACGTGAATATAGGTGAAATTAAACTATATTATTTATAAAAGATAGAATAAGAATCGAATTGCGGTAAACGATCGTGCTCGTGTCGTAGAAGAACGTCTAGATCTGAGGACACTTAGGAAAATGGATATATTTTTTTTTAGCATGATCGTTAAAGTCACGATTGAATCATTTCAAAATGTCAGGCCGACGATTCACATGGACACGGATATCGGATGTTAAACTTAATTCAGGCATTGGTCTGATGCAGTGCTTTCTAAACCGCGATCATAAGTTTCTTTGAAATATAATATCAATTAATGCGAAAATAAATTAATTATATTGAACAGTTGGGGAATCTTTGATGCACTGTAAACGAAGGAGGAGTCAACGTATCACCAAAAATGATCAATTATAATTTGATAAGTTTGTACAATCCCATGATCATATCATCATCATCATCATTTGCCAGTCACAAGGCTCTCACTCGCTGAGGGCATGGACCTTACCAAACTTTCGCATGGTAGTCGAGGCCAAAGGAACCTGAGTCTCACACGTGACGTGAGGGCTCCCCTTTCGTGTCCATAATATGGGACCTGAGCCGTCTGCATGCGGTTTTTTTGTAAAGAGTTTCCCTCTCTTGGCCATGGTTGGCATTGGACGTATATGTTCTACCATGTTGGTATCGGATTTTACCCTCTCGACTGTGTCCAGGCAAGTAGGAGGGGGGTTTGTCTCGGTATTCGTTTATTCTCTTCTTTAAGGTGTTATCTGCTTATAACGAGTCACGAGTGACGAGTAGCGGGCGACCACACACACACACCTATATAGATATACACAGGCATACATATGCATATCTGCCCAAAACGAGTCTCAAGTAACCGGTCGCAAGTGATTATTATCCCTGTCGCACCATAGCAATCCTTTCATCATGGAAAAGAGCTTCTCAAAAAGAAGGAAGAGGAGCGAAAGTATCGAGACTAGACCAATTATTGGTCAACAGATTAGGGTTTTCCTTCCCAGGGTATACTGGCTCTCTGGTGAGATATCTGTTAGAGACCAGATGTATTAAATTAATTATATTGAAAAGTTGGGGAATCTTTGATGCACTGTAAACGAAGGAGGAGTCAACGTATCACCAAAAAGTGAACAATATAATTTGATAAGTTTGTAAATCCGATGATCATATGTTACTGCGTAAATATTAAATTAAATTAATAATAACGAACAGTTGGAGAATCATTGATGCACTGTGAATAGAAGAGGAGTTAAATAAGCGACAGAAAGAGGCGTATTTTCAGTGCAATGCAAAATAAATATAATACTTTACGTAATTTATTGCTAATTATTTTTTTGCAATGTTCAATGTAAGACGAGACGATAAATCAGCGATTATCTAACTTTAAATTTCATAATGATCATCGATTACTATGCGAATATTTAAATAAATTAAATCATTGAACAGTTGGAGAAACTTTGATGTACTGTAAACGGAGGAGGAGTCAACAAATATAAACAAAAAAAATCTTTATACTCATAAGTAACTGATAGATTGAGATACTGAATTATTTTATTCATTATTATCAATAAGAAATATAATTATGACCAGTGTTTCAACAATGATAAACCATCGGTTTCTAATAATAATTGTCAGTGAAGATAAATGAAACAACAATCTGAAGAAGAGAAAACTAATGGCTTTATCCTAAACAGGTCCCTATTTGTGAAATAAATTATCATTTGTTCTGGATATAAAGGATTAGCATTATTTATTCATTTGTTTTACTGTTTTTTAACATGTCCTAAATCTAGGTTTGCCAAGGGGTCCAGGTGGGCGTCTATGGAAGTTTAAAATTGGTATTTTTTTCTATTATTAAATCCATTTAACTACAGTAAACCCCCTATAACGTCAAGATAGGTTCCACTTGTAGGTTTTTCTTTTATTTTTGTTGATTTTTAATATTTTTACGTGTTTACCAGCGAAAATGACTTGACTCGCGCGACGAGCAATATCCTTTCGTGTTTTGGCTGACGTAATCTTCCCGCAACTTACAGGCAGGGAAGATCAACGCGACATTTTATTAGTTAATTTTATAAAATTATAAAATAATCTTATGAAAATTCTAATTAGTGTTTAAAAAAATGTACGTTATAGGAAAAAACTGCCGCAAACGTTATAGGGAGGTTTACTGTATGTAATTTAATAATACTGCTGCATCTTCTAATGGCGCATTATCAACGGTGGAAAAATATCGAGGATAAAAAAGAGTTCCCGATATTCTGAGAGTTAATTGCCAAAATTTGCAAGAAAATCTTCATTCTGTTTTGCATTTGTGTATTAAAGCAATAAACACAATTAAAGCTAAGATACTGAATAATCGCCTTTTTGCTTTGGCTTTGGAGAAAAATAACGGGGTCTATGAAGAAAATTATTTAGTTAAAAGGGGTCTATGTAGAAAAAAGGTTCGGAACTCCTATCCTAAATCATAACCGAATCATTCCCCAAAAAAATTCGATCATTTTTTTAAGCAAGTAACCGAAAAATAATCCAATTTGTGGAGAAAGGTATATATAGATAGGCGACAGTGAAAATGATTTAACCTAATAAGTTTTTGCGTATAAAAAAAATGTCATTACTTTTCGCTTTGCCTCGTATCGCATGTAAATCAACAATAGATGATTGATACACGATTTGTTCATTATCTAATTGAACAATGTGTCGCGTTTAATTTGTTTCGATCGTTATCGTCGTCAACACTCTGCAGATTCGTGTAGGAATCAATCAGGAAGTGGTATTATTGAAAATCCGGAGATTAGCCTCGGATTTCGTCCGATTTGGCCGACGTCCCAAACAGATCGACCGACACGACCGCGAAGTATCGGTACAATGGACGATCGATCACACACCGCCGCCATCATCATCATCGGCGACGTTCTCCAAATCGGGAGGTGTACAAAGAGTTCACACGGAACTTCGTCGATGACTCATCGACGAGAATTGATCGTGCACACGTCATTTTGTCAATATTGCAATATTCAGACATTTGACACGCTAAATGACTTTTTCGACACGTGCTCTGTCGCGTAAACGCGACACGAAGAGCGCTACGCAACATGGCGGAGTAACACCAAAAGAATTGCGAGCAGAACGAGCAGAACTTCGCCGCATGGAAATTCGTTTATAATACAATTTTAATGTCGCCGCTCCTCGTTTAGAATGCGAGAGTAAAATATTAAATGATTTCGAAATAATAAGGCTGTTCAAACAAACGAGCGATTAATTATTTAAGGAATCTCGCAGTGACATGTTATTGTTGACAGGCTACATTATTAAAACTCGGCATGTCGTAAATATTTTATACAAAGAGCGACGAACTTTCGCCGAAAATTACTATGAAACATAATTCTGAATGATTGACGAGAAAATGTTATCTTGTACCCACGAGTGTCGAAATACGATCGACACCCTACACATTTGTGGGAATAAAAAATAATCTGATACATAATAATTGCGACTCTATTTAATTATCGGTGTTTAGCATTCATAGGGTCAACATATAAATATGACTATTGGGAAGGAAAACCCTAACAACTGAATATAAGTGTTTGATTACGTAACAAACATGCCGTTGATTCACCACATAACCAAACAAGTAATGGTTAGCAACCTTTTGCTAATCAAACAAACCAAATAAACTTCAATATCAAATCAACCGATACAAATTTTATTATTTGACATTTATTAATAAATTCATCCGTTACTAAATACGCCTTGAGAAGGTAAACTCTAAAATGCATGATACTTTTGCTCCCTCTTCCTTGTTGCTAAGGGACCTCTTCTCTGGAAAGAATCCAGAGGCGATGAGAGCGAATACCAAGACAAATCCCCTTCCACTTGCCTGGATACAGTGAGGAGGGTTAAATCCGATATCAGAGAAGGAAACTGCTTTACAAAAAACCGCATACCAAAACGGGCTGGGCCACCGCGGTATGGAAGTAAAAGGGGAGTCCTCACGCCATTGTAAGACCCCGACTTCCTTGACCTCGACTACGATTAGATATTCTGATAAGGCCCGATTGCTCAGCGGCGAGTGAGTGTCTCATGACTGGCAAATAATAATGATGGTGATGGCATATATCACTTGTTTTACGAGATTCTCTCAGGAAAGATCGCTTATTTTCAAACTCTCGTTATTAGAGTCAACAAACCATTCGCATAGAAACATTAAAAAAAATAATAAAATCAGCACTTTGTGAATCATAGTCTGCAAGAGGTCGTGACTTGATCCAAGAATTGTAGGATAAAATCACTGACAGCTGTGTTCGCAATGCACTGCATGAGAGATTTGAGTCGGCTGGAAATCGAGACGCAAATTCGAGTTTTAGAAAATGACATGATTGTGTTTAAATAAATGTAGATTGTTGTCGCGATAAAACATATGATCCTGATTTTATCCGAAATTTTATAATCTGTCCTCTCTTCTAACAATGTGCCATAATAGTCGTAAAACTCCAGCACCCAGATTCTCGCAGGCAGAAGCAGAAAACTTAGTATGTATATTATAGAGTCTATATCACAACGGGGTCCAGGTAGACCCCTGGGGGGTCTATTAAAGTTTGAAAAGGGTTCCAGGTGTCGATAAATTCCTACTATTAATACATACTGCTGCATCATCTGATGGTGCACCATCAATGGTAGATAAATATGGAGGATTTTTAGCATTTGTAAAAATAAGTTTCTGACCGTGTTGCACTGGCAACACTTAATTGCCGAAAAATTCAAGAAAATTTTCATTTCCGTTTGCATTTGTGTATTCTAAAGGCTTTGAATGATCGTCTTTTTTCTCAATTATTCGAAAGTTGTGATTTGATATTTTATGGTGGATGTGCCCAAAGGTTGCCGTATCTACATGGCTGAGAAAAAAAAATGTAAGGGGTCTACTAAGAAAATTATTTAGTCAAAAGGGGTCTATGTAGGGAAAAGATTCGGAACACTTTGGTTGCTGTAATATTTCTCGCTAAACGACGATATATCGTCGTTATGAAATTGATATCAGTGTATCGCAAATGTGTTTACAACAAATAGCATTTTCTTTATGGGCTGCTGATAAAGAAGACGTTATTTGCTGTATTTATTGTTGATCGCTACATACATAGAATACCAGTCATATTCTGTGTCTTTCTAATCATTGATCGCCGGTTGAGTCGATTGTCGAGCTTGATTGAGAGTGTTGTTTAAAATAGACCACCGACTGCACGTCCTCATCAACAATCCGATTTGGATTACGGTTTTTGGAGTGAATACATGGATGATTCGACGGATAATAATAGACGAATCCGCATGGGACTCGGTCGGATGGACAGTGGACGATATTGCGCGCAATGCAGACGATGATGCACAACTCGACCTCTGCCAGATAAGCAATGACACGCCGGATTAACAGTCTGGCAGACATTTTTTCAGCGCCAAACAATCGTTCGCTGTGAGGCCGACGGATATTGGAGCGATCCACGTGAATTGCGTCGGTCTAGAAACGCGACAACACAATACACAAACGCGTTTTGTTCTTGGCCAGCATCCGTGGAAAAAATTATATGTCCCTTTGGACCCGTCGCACGCAGCAGCGGCAACGGCAGCGGCAGCAACAGCCGAGCGGCCATTGTTGCGAATGTGCACGCGAAAGCTGAAAGGAATAAACTCGACAACAATAATCGGTCAGCGATGTGAGATTGTTAAACACGTGCAGAATACATATATACGCGAGAGGATGGCGTAACAGCATATTTTTCGTCGGTTCACCTGTCGTCGAATTACGCGTTTGTACTCGGATGACCTTCTTCTCGCGTAATAAATTGCGTTAGCGCATTCCGTATAGCGAGACGCGTGATTCCCTGGAGATTCTGCGTTATTCCAGTGATTGCGAAAGCCAATTCCGGGAGCGAAGCCGTTATACCGTTCCATAATGCGATGCATCATAAGATTTAAATTGCAATCAATTTAGATTTATTGGACGAGATGAGCATTAAAACGGGATAGCGCCAATAGCGACTCTCAAACGCATTTTCGTTTTTAAATTGATCTGCGAAAAACGAATCGTATCACGGAGTGTTTCGACGTCACGAGTCTCGGATTCGAATTAGGATCGAAAACTGTGGATGCAAAAAAATGGAGAGATACGTCGGAAGGCCGCTGTGGGAGGTTGTTAGCCCGCAGCCGGGCAGGTTTGGAACAATACCAAAATGCGACAGGACGTAGGTGTGGACCGCGATTTCGCAATCCGCCCTGCAACCACAAAGGTCGATCGTTCGCTTAGTCATCCGGTTATGCTCGAGTGCAGCCGACTCCTTCGCTGCAATCGACGAAGACGCAGAGGACAATGAGCCCGCACCGTAAAACTCCGCGACGAAGAGGAGAAAAAAAACCACACACACAACACAGTGAACCAGTTCTGCACGCTATGGTTCCATCTGCATAATCCGGGAACCGCCAATAACTCATTTTAATTGCGTATCGTAAAAATTCACGTGTTGCGAAAATTAAATCCAAGGACGAACGAACGTCGGAATGTCGTGTCAAATGCCGTGTATTGTAAAAACCCAAACATCGTAAATCTCGTGTTAATAAAACTAAAAAAAAATGCATTTTGCATAAGGATGAGCGCATACAGTCAGTATTCGACGTGATTTCGACTAACGCGATTTTTAAAAAATCGCGAAAGCTATAAATAATGACAATTGCATGTATGCAAAAAAAGAAAAGGTACAAAAGACAATTAATACTGGATCGATACTTGAAGTAGTACGTCTGTAAATATATGTAGTCAGTCCGCGATTTAATTGATCCGTCGCGGCGCCCGAAACCAACGGTTCTGGCCGATGGGGTATATTTTGTATGAAAATAGACCCCAAATTCAAGATATTGATTGAAGAATAAAAGTAGTCATTCATGTCATGCTTTATAATTTGGACTACGATGGAAGGCATAACATGAAGATTCCAAAGCGCCATTCATTAAACATTCGCTAAAACATTCGAAAGACTCTAAAGATGCAACGGGAATTAGTCTTTCACACTAATATTCTACCAAGTGTCGAATCACGACACTCTATTTCAGTTGGATTATTTTTTTTATATTTATTCAACACAGAATAAATGGGAATCAATTAATTAATTCCAACGCGCCAAACTACCCACATAAATATTTTTTTTATAAAACATGCGGAGGTAATGGGTGTCTTCCTCTTATATACCACCTGGTCAGTGTTATAAAGAATTCCCTGAATTCATAGTTTTTGTCGGACACCTATCCGACTACTAATTTCGCTCAGTCGCCATAACACTGGGTATAAAAGCCATAACACTGGGTAATATGACGCGTAAGCGGCATGTGGTTTCTCCACTTGCACAGCACGATATTTTTTCTCGCTCGCACTTGCACATACGCAATGTTTTTTCTCGCTCATATCCGGTACGCAGCGCCAATAGAAAATAATATTATTAATAATATAGGATTTATATTAAGAGTTATTCGAGAAAAATTGCAGTTGAGAAAAGTTGACGTAGTCTTTCAAGATCTTGTTGAAATGACTTGAGGACGGGCGTAAAGAAGATGAATTAATTGAATAATCCAAGCAATTAGAAACATATATATATAGATATATTTTATTTTTACCTATCCTTTGAAACTAAAACGATGTTTTGCCAATAAATCGCGTAAGTCGAGGACTTATTGTGTTGCGATGATTTCTGATTCATACCAAAACAAGGAAATGAATTCTTTCGAGCAATTACCTCATTTGCCGAAGATGTCAAGGCAAATATGTCATTATGGCAAAAAAAATCCATTTTTTTTTCATGCATGCCGTGAAAGTTTTCCCAGTCGCTTGAATACGACACGTTTTTTCATATACATTTTATATTCGTGTTCTGAAAAAAATTACATTATTGACTCGAGCACGTCATTTTCTATTTAGCGATTCGTGTATTATGGGATATTATTTTTGTACAATAAACACTGGCAAAGAAGTAAACTGTTAAAAATGACACGGACGTCTTACAAATCGCTTGGTTTTTTATTTCAGATTATTGCTGAATTATGTATACTTCGATACTTGATTTAATTTTTTACACGGTTATAAAAAACTAAAATATGAAATAATTATTTATAATATTCTCATGCGTGATGATTGGAGGAATAGATTAAAAGAAGATGGTGATTCAAGCTAGTAATGGCTGGTTCGACGCAGAAAAATATAATTTAAGGGAGCCGTGAACCGAAAAAGAATGGAAACCTCTGATCTAGAGGATTCTCTATCTTACTCATTTAAGGATACAATTAAATATGAAAGGCAAGGACCACACGTGCAGTAAACTTTTCTATAACACGGATTTGCTCTAACACTGTTAAAGAATAGTGAAAAATATATCAAATCATAAGCATTTCTACAACAAATTTTAATAGGTCGATATTCTACTAAGTTTCGATACTTGGGCTCCCTCTTTCTCCTTACTTGAGGACCTCTCCAAAACTTTTTCGATAAGGGCTCTCATTTTAAGCAAGAGTAATCATGGATATGATTACAATAGATTTTATCAAAATATTTTGCAGATATTGCAAGTGAGTAATTCATTCATTTTTACCCAGTGTTCCAATATTGGAACATTTTGTTTTTTATCACATTTATAGAAGTGAGCAGTGACTTTTTAAAAAGCATCATTTATACTCAACAAGAATGTTTGTAGATTCGTTAATCGTATTAAAATAAACTATTAAACCCTGGGAAGGAAAACCCAAAAATTAAGGTTGATAATCGACTTAGTTTCGATACTCTTGCTCTCTTTCCTTCCTTACTAAGGGGACCTCTCCTGTGACTCGTCACAACGAAACCCCTATAGAAGAGGAAAGATAATACCGAGAAAAACCCCCTTCTTACTCGTCTGAACACAGTAAGGGGGGATAAAATCTTAAGAGAAGTAAAACTCTTTATAAAAATCAAGAGGGTGTTGTGCCACCTTGTAATAAATGTAAAATCCTCACGCCATTGTGAGGCCCCAACTCCCTTAGCCTTGACTATCATTCGAGTCTGGTAAGACCTGAAGACTCAGCGAGTGAGTGTCTCGCGGCTGGCAAATGATAATTCTAATGAATTTCTACACCAGGTTTTATTAACTAGAAGATTCTTTTACGCAAAGAAGCACAAGTCGGTGTATATTTGCTCCATACAAGTACTTCTGTAGAGAAGATGAAGAACTTAATATGGACCAAGCCTTTGACTCCTGAACATCCGTTTTTATGTATTAGTATGAAGGGTTGAAGGAACTTTTCATGGTTACGGCACATCTGTAGAGTGAAAAAGCTGTTTCATATTCGTTCGCCACCAAGACAAAAAAGAATAAACGATTTTTTAACATCGGTAACCTAATTTCGTATAACCAGTAGCGCGCCGACAATATCCGCCGTCTGTGTGCAGAACTTCGTGCTTGAAAATACGAACAATCACTTATATATTTTACATATTATTTAATGACGATTTTAAAAAATGTATATTTATTTTGAATTTTTTCCCTTTCGGCGCCTGTGTGCGCCGCACAATCCGGCCATATGGACGCGTAAAACACGCCGTTTTTTTATGTTAAATTGAATCGAATTTAATGATAGCCATTGATTATATAATTAATTACAATGGCAACGACAGCATCAAACGCTCCATATTCAATATGGCCGAATCAAAGTCGGGTTCGGTGTAAAATTGATGGGATTGATGTGAATAATCAATCCGTATGTGCGGTTTCCGCGTTGGCAACAGGCACTTACCCAAATTTATAGCCAACCCTTCCTCTCTCTCTACATATATCTAAGCGCCATGTACCCAAAATACCCAACCACATCTTCATCCGTCCGCGTGAATCCATGCGAAATCATTCCATCCGACAGGCAATAAACACATCCGACGGAAAATCCATAAATATTTTGCATAATAGAGAAGCGTCGCCGTTGAATTTTCATTGAAAATGTGCATCAATTCCGCACATATTTTTTGCAGATAAACAACACAGATATAATTCAAATGTTTGCACGGTATTGAGCGATGACGACGCCACAGATTTTTCTCAAATAAATATTTGTCTCAATTGAAGATAACCGAATGCGTCATCGATATCGTTTGATCGAATTGCGCGAGCGCAGAACTAATTCGCACGGCAAAAATTGAATTTTTAACCACGGCGAAAATTTCCTTCGGCAAATAATTACATACACACGGCGTATTGGAAACGATTCCGTTCTATTGTTGCCGTTACATCACGTTTTATTTAATAAAGCGCTTACTTATTCACATGTTCCATTATTGTTTAAACAAACAATGTAAATGTAACGAAATTCGTCGATATCAGGTCGACATGTCGACAGATTCGCCAATAAATAATCCGACGTTACGAAAATATGTGTGTGTAATTGATATGCGTATTAAATAAAAATAGATACAACATCAGATTCGAGGCGATATGTAATGAAAATATGCATATGTCACATGTGCTGAAACATATTATAATATTTGCGGGGCGATAAGAGAGATATTTTGTGTAATAAAATGAATTTATCAAATGACAGGTAAAAATAGGACAATGTGACATCCGTTCGTGAATGATGGCCCTAAATCGAACAGGTAGGTATCGCATTCGAATTGGGGCAATCGAATATTCGATGTCCTTATGAGAGGGGGGAGTTGGGAGCGGATTCGCAGGGCCAAAGGAGATATCTCCAAAGGAAACCATTATTTTCCTGCTCCACGGTGACTGGCACCCTCAACATTTTTTAAATTGTACTGAAAGAGCTTCGACAATGGCCGAAAAAAATTTGGCGTAAAATTAATCATGCAACACGTGCATGCATGCAACACGAATCGATAGCGATGCGACTCAAGGCGCAGGACCGAATTCGCCAGAACACTAAAATAAATTGATTCCGGGTTTATATTAACAATTAAGAGGGATTGAAGCGATCAAAAGAAACTTTTCGCATTCCGCGGCAAGTTCAACGGGGCGAGGGACAGATAGCAGTCGAACGTTAATCGACTCTGAACAATTTTGATTGCACACTTATGTAAAAAGTTGCATTCCGTGATGCAAACGTTAATAAATCGGTGGCACGCGATCGAATCTGTTGCTTTTTCGGCCGGGGAATTCGGTCGTTCGCCCTTGCCGAAGGAGAAAATCACGCCATCCATTATGTAGGACACACCTGGGGGTACGAATTTTCTTCGGAAACTAATATCCGAAGTAGTCGATGTCGTTATGGGTCGATTTCGGTAAAACGCAATACAGCGAAACTTCAATACATCCATTTCAAGGGATTATTGTACTTGGTTCATGTATTTTTTTATTAATTACACGATTTTGAACATACAAAAATTCACGATTATGTAAATTGGGATAAGTCAGATTGGTATGATTTATTTTTAATTATACCTCATTGTCACCAACCCAATGTCAGTATATATCAATACAGTGAAACTTAGTCTTTTTGTAGGCCTTATTAAATAAACATGTAAAATAATCCCGGTTTCCTGGAAAAACAATGAATCGAGGTTCCACTCAGTGGCGGATTTATATGTATGCTTATGATACTGGAGCATCAGGCCTCCGAGAAAATCTTTAGGGCCCCGGGGCCCCAAAGAGGCCTCAAAACCTTACTCATTATTTAATATATTTATTTTTTTTTACAACGACTATAAGATATGAGACGGAATTATTTGTTTATTAGTGACATAGTCAGATCAATTATTTATGTTGAAGCATAAGAAAAAGCAATAAGAAAAAGAGCTATTCTGTCGAGTTACATTAACCGTTCAGACGCCACGGCGTGCAGGCACGCGAAATCGTCTAACCATTATCGCAACTATATTATTTTTAAATGAAAATTAATGCAGAGACATCTTTTGAAGGCAATGTGATTGTTAGAATGTCGATATGTTTAGCTGTTTCATTTTATTTGAAGTTTATACGGCGTACGGTAAAAATCCATATAATTGGCTTGGCGATTAAACGGTTAAAGGAATCGTGGGGATCTTTAGGGGCAAGAATCCTCCGACATTCAGCAAAAAGAAAAGTTGATTATAGATCTTAGGTCTGAGTGGAACAAGAGATTTGATACAGTCAGCCCTCCTACAACGTTTCCTCTCAATCACTATTTTCTACAAAATGCCTTGTCAGCCAAAGAGCATTGACATTTATTTCGCTGGGCAATGTATTATATATTTACGAAAATATGTAATTTGACCTCGAAATATTAGCATTTTGTAGAAAGAGGCAATTTAAAGGAATCATTATAGGAGGGCTAACTGTATTTGTGACATACATTATTTTTTTAATTTGTCTTCATCCTTAGAAAACCAACTACCCCCCCCCCTATTTTATGATACTAGGGGCCTCTGAACTGTAATTATCATCAAGCCCCAAAAAGTCACCATCCATCGATTCCACTGTACATATTTTATTACGCCTTGGATGTTAAAAGGAGGTCTTCGAACCGTTATTAAAAAAAATATATCAGTTCGGTACCAGTTTTGTTACAGAAAATAACTGTTTTTTCAGTTCAGCTACGAGTGATAATTTTTAAAATATTTTTATTTGTATTAAAAATTTATAATAAATCTATATGAACCGTTATTTCTTTACGGTTCAGCTCCGGGATTTCGTTCCAAAATAAAAAACGTTTCAGAGTCGCGCTTTTTTAACCACTCTGTTCAGAATTTTTATTTAAAATTATTATCAGCAAGTAATGAAATTCAAGAATACATTTTTGGGAGGTTTGAAGCGTTGATTTGTCTTTCCATATTATATATAATCATCCGAAAAGCAAACACAATGACCTTATGGTTGGTTCATGCCACAAAATTTGAGAAGAAAGACAGGAAACGATGTTTTATCATCAAGGTGATTGTTTTAAAAATTATAGTAATGAATACGTTAAATTATATCCAATAGAGAGTTCATATAAATATCCCATTATTTTTATTTGTTATAACCTGATATTGAAGTGTAATTATTGATAAATAATTGAAAATGGGTGGAACGGATTTAAAGAACTCTTCTGAGTTGAACCAATTGAACATTCTTGAACCAATACGATTACAAATGTAAAGGAAATAATTTTCACAACAAGATGCTAATATTATTCAAATCACTACAGGAAATATTTGACCGCAGCAAATTTCCAGTGATTGATGATTTTACGCAAGCTCTACGCAAACGGATGCGTTTATTGTGACAGCGACATATTTTTCATGTTAAAATGAATCGAACCCCATTATAAAATATGTTAACGTAGAAATGATGATTTCAAGTAAAGTAAACGTATCTCATTTTACATGGAACGTATCACCCTTGCATTAGACGCAAGAATTAATCAATCAGCACGGTATGATATGCGCTAGAAAAATTGAGAAACTTATAATTGCCGCAAGAGAAAATAACAATTTACGTAAGAAAATCGATTCGGTCGCCGTATAAATAATTGAATTATTTATCACCGGCAGTTACATACACTAATCAAAACTCTAAGAAAATTAGTATAATTTAGAACACTTTCTAGTGTGCGATATTTGAATCTAGACGCGTGTGTGTGTGTATACGAGCAATATAAATTATATGGTAAGCTATTTCATCAGGCGCCTGAATCTCCTTTATGTAAGCCGCATCAGTTTTGATTAAACCTTTAAACCCGCCGTGGATCTACTGACAAACATTTCCAATTAGGATGCTGTGTATAATATATACAACCCTCGATTAGCACGCTGAATAAAGAATGAGGTCAAATTAATGTTAAAGGAATTAAAATATATTTTTAAGTATTTCTGTAGGGGTTGGATAATGTGAATTGTTCAAAGATAGAGACAATGAAGAGGTCGGGGGGGCGATCAGATTCGCCGAGGACCTCTTTGTCGTCGTCTGTTATCCGACACTATTCCGGTGATACAGTATGACCTCGTTGAGCGCGATTAAAGGGTTTCTAGTCCGCGGCATACGAACGTAACTGTACAAAAATCACAAGAGCAACGCGCTCTCATTGCATCCAACAATGAAATGACGTCGAGCCACACAACGACGGCAAATTGCAATTTTAAAAAACGGCCATTATTTTAATTGACAGATCACCGGTGATGCTGTGGGCAACAACGGGCTCGTCACGAACCGGTCGGCCAGACTTCGTACACGTCGGCCACGTGATCCGCGATATCATTTCTGCGGAAAATCTTTGATAAAAATATCATTAAAAAAATGTACCACAAAGGGGTTGAAGAGCAACACTTTTGTGAAGACATCCCCGTCGGAAAAGATCGCGTCGAGTGTTGCCGCCGAGAGAATCTTGAATGGGTCCACGTACAACATAAAGGAGACAAAGTCGACCGGAGCGCGCATAAAGGGAGAGCATAAAATTTAAAAAAAGGCCGACAAAATTTTCAAGAGCGCACCCCTAACGAGAAACGAGAAACGTATCTAATATTTATGCATTGCACAAGCAGAATTAATATGAATAATCAATGAGCCACTTTCGCGAGATGATTGCCAAACGAGTAATATTCTATAATCACAGGGTAAATTTAAAAAAAAAAACAGTTACATAATCCATACGAATCTAAATCTAGTTTGGTACCAACGAGATGTTACAACATATGAACGATTTGGAGCACGAGTACGAACGACTATATCATGGTATATCAGGTTCTAAAACTTGTTCGATCAGAGACCTCATTTTTGCCCAGTGTTCCAATATTGGAACATTTTGTTTTTTATCACCATTCAATCATATTAATTTTAATTTATCATTGTTGTTCAATATATTTGTAAATTGTATTGAAATAAACTATTTGTCTTATTTCAATTTTATAACTTACACCCTGGGAAGGAAAACCCTAAAATGAAGTTCGATACTTTTGTTCACTCTTCCTCACTACTAAGGGGACCTCTTCTTTGGAAAGATCCTTTGAAGAGGTTAAAGCTAGCTGTTGTTTATCACGCCGGACCCTTAAAGAGGAAAGCTAATACCGAGACAAATCCCCTCCTACATATCTGGACACAGTAGTAAGCAGGGTAAAATCTGATACCAGTAATAAGAAGGAAACCTCTAAAAAATCGCATACCGAGACGGGTTGGACCACTGTGGTATGGACGTAAAAGCCATTGTGAGACTATCTTGGGCTCAACTACCATTCAAGAGTCTGGTAAGACCTAAACAGTCAGCGAGTGAGTGTCTCGTGGCTGACAAATGATGATGAAAGAGAAAATATATGTTTAATTAAAATGATCATGTATTTGTTATCGAATCGGTTAATGAATTGAAAGAAAAAACGACAATGATTCCATATTTCCTGATCTAGAACTACATACAAACAAATGTAGATCAGAAAGGGTTGAAATAGTTTATTAGTTCATTATAAGTCACAAGTGATTATTGATCTTGTTGCGCAATAACAATCCTTCCATCGCAGGAAAGATCTCTTCAAATAGATTGTACCCTAGAAAGAAGGGAGAGGAACGAAAATATTGAAACTGGACCATATAGCGGTTTAGGGTTTTCCTTCTCAAGGAATACTTGTTCTGTGGTGAAAAAACCGTGACTAGATATGGATATTCACATATAGGTAGAAGTATAAATTTAATATTTGGCAGTTTCGCACAATTATCGAATACGATATATCGTATTTCGTCAGCAGAAGGGTTAAAAAATGTTGTTCCCTCCTAAAATAATATATCGCAAGGCTAATCATTCTTTCACATTTTTTTTATATAAAGACATTTTTTTGGCCGAGGTTTGGGAATTGTTTTGTAGAAAAATTCAGAAAATGCGAACCCAATTAAAATTTCGAACCAATCTAAAGTAAAAAAACTGGTTGGGTCAAAAGACAGCATCGTTAGAGAGAGTGAGATAATTAGATTATTCCTTCGTTTTTAATTACATGACGAAGAGTAATGTAAGTGTTGTGCTGTATTTTGCTGAAAAATTTTTACCGCTCGCATTTTAGATATATTATAATAAATCCATCGAGATGTAATTTTTTGCAAATTTATGTCGGACGCCGTTACGTTACATATTTTCCGCGCCAGCAAACGAAAGGTTGAAGAGAAGAAAAATTGCGCAATAAAGAGAATTAATAATCGCAGAGGCTGTATTATGGCGGGCGTTAACGACCTTAACCTTGCAAGACGAGCGGCTTCCGGTCGTTTGGACCCCGGCGTCCTGTTGCGACGTGCGTCACAACTAGATCAGGTTATACAACATCCCGTCTGGCGCCGTTTACCAATTTAAATAAATTGATCGCACGAATCCGCCGTTTCTTGCGAAACGCCCTTGCGGCTCTTCCTCTCCCGATCATGAATGGGATCGGCGTCGATGCAATTTTGCTGCAGCGGCGGAATGGGGGCAGGAAACGAGTTCAGAAAAGTGGCACAGCAAACGAAGGATAGAAATAGAAGACACGAAAGTGGGTCAGGGTCAAACCGCGAATGCTACGAACGGGGGGAGGAGTGGGAACACTGCAGAGGTTACCCCGTCCCGGGTGGGAATTGGGAATTTTCCGAGCAAGAAATACAAAAACATCTGCATTACGGAAGCAAATTACGCATTTTGAAGATGATGGATTACGTTTTGAGTGGAAATTGTGCGTGAAGAGCTAGACGCGCCTCTAATAAGCGGCCATCGCGCTGTCGCTTGCACATGATTCCCGGTCCGGCCACAAACCGGACTGTACAGTTATGGCTATGGACCGGCAGGTCCAAGGAGCTGGTGCCGCTTGTTCTGTCAATGCAAGAGCACTAGCTGACATTAAAAACACTGTTAGTCTCCGGCGACGACGCTTCTCAAACGTCGCGCTAATCAAATAATATACAATAGGCGAGAATACCATAAACATACGAGGCCACTTGATTTAGAACAGTAATAACTAATATTTTTTTGACTTTGAGGATCTCTCATGTAAAAAAATCAAAGGGTTGTTCGGAAAGTCATTTCGTTTTTTTCCCCAACAGAGGACATAATTATAATATTTCACAGCCAACCTCACTTAAACCGAATAATCATTATATATTTTGACAGCTGATATAGCAAGTATTGTTTGTGAAAAAGGTCGATTGATTCTACGCAGCAGTTTTTGGTTGATACTCTCTCAAAAATGAAAAGTGAAAAGCATACTTTTGCTATATTTTACTTTTTTACTATCGAAAATGTAAAAATGCTGTTCAAGCAAGAAAACAAATATCCGATGTGTATGTATTGACAGAATGCTAGAGCCAAAACTGGTTTGCATTGCATTTGATATTGAAGATGCACCACGTTCTGGAAGGCCAGTTGAAGCTGATGAAGACTCAATAAAGACATTAATCTCTGAGAGATTAAATTGATCGAATTCGACCTTCATACTGATTTGAAACGCCTAGGTTTAATCCCAAAGCTCACCATATGGGTTCCTCGTGTTCTTAGGGAAAGAATTTTTTGACGTCTGTGATTTGCTTCTCAGACGTCAAGAAAATGATCCATTTTTGAAGCGCATCATCAATGAGGACGAGAAATGGGTTGCCTACAACAATGTTAAACGCAAGAGATCATGGAGTAAAGGAGATGAACTGCCTAAAAAGCACTTGTGACAGGTGATGCCATCTATTTGGTGGGATTTTAAAGGAATAGTTTTTTTTAGCCTCTACCGGACAACACAACGATCAATTCTGAGGTGTACTGTTATCAGCTGGACAAATTTAATGATTCACTTAAACAGAAAGCTCAGAATTGATCAATAGAAAATGTGTAGTGTTACACCAAGATAATGCGAGACCTCATACAAGTTTGTTAACTCACGAACCCACCATATTCTCCAAATCTGGCACCTTTTGATTATTATTTGTTCTGGTCTCTACAATTTATTTTTTCAATTACTTAATTACTTTTACTTCAAATGAGGAGGTCAAAAATAACCAGGGTGGAATCATGCTACTGCCAGGAAGTTGGCAAAAGGTATTGGACCAGAATGGAATGAAATTACTTTCCGAACAACCTGATAGAATGAAATGAATAGTTTTTCTATGGATTTTATTTATTTGTCAATAAATACAAGACTAGAAACCTAATTCCAGGAATTTTCTAGTTGATATTTTATTATAATCATTACCTCCGAATGTCTATAAAAATATTTATGTAGGTAGTTGGCACATTGGAATAAATTAACCAATGCCATGGCTTGTAGGTAACATACTATCAGTGTGATAATGTAAGTAAACAGCCGTAGAACTAAGATAGTTCCAGAATGAATTTTGGGAATTCTTTACGACACTGGGGGCAATGTAAATGAGAGACTGATTCCCCTTGCATATTTAGAATCTTTATATGGGTGAATGGGGCTTTGGATTTTCTGTTATGCCATCCTTCTCTCATGTCAAACAAATCAAAGCTAAAATTGACAATTCGCTTCAAAAACCAGTCAGTTAAGCGATGGCCTCGCCTGTATCTAAGATGTTATAGAACCGCTGTACTGTTAAGACATGACTGAGCTTGAGAATAGCAGTACACAAAAGGTCATTATGAATCAACAGTCGATTCATTTATTAGGTCACAGTGCACACAATGATAATGCTCAGTTAAATGAGTCACAAGACAATTGAATTAGCCGTTTATGATCAAAATAACAATAAAAAAAATGTGTTCGCGAACAATTCGAACGGTGGAAAACCATTTCCCCTATATTATATTACTCGGCGTTTCGATAGGGATTCTATTACCCTAGTGCCCTAGTTGCATATCAAATTAATTGCTATACGTTCCGAATGATCAATGCTGGGCCCGAAAAACTCGACATATTTAAATGTGGTAAGTCGTTACCTTGAGATAGGAGCCATAGTATTTGGTGACGAAGGGGCTGTCGCACTGTGACAGCACCATGATCTCCTGCTGTATGTCTTCGATCTCATCTTCGGCTTCTTCGAGATCGATGATCTTGATGGCGACGACCTGCTGGGTGCGATTGTCCACGCCCTTGAACACCTCGCCGAAGGAACCCTTGCCGATCTTCTCCTGCTTGGTGAAGATAAGCTCGGGATCCACCTTCTGCAAAAACAAATCGAACGTTAACATTAAATCGAACAGATGCACATGCACGAGAGTGAAAACGGTCTCAATTTTCTATTTCTCTCGAAGTGATGGTGCACAAAAATGTGTGCGTCATCTCGCCTCATTGTGTCCGCAGATCACGACGTATCAGTAATTTTGTACAAATGTTTAAAACATTAGCATAATTTTCACTAATTGAAAGCGAAATGAAAGCACGTGATTTCCAATTTTTGCGTCGACAAACAATGACCATGTCACACGTCCAAGATGTGCAACAGTCGACGAACGTCATCGAGCTGAAAAATGAAAAGCGCACGCCGGAAAATTTAAACGTAATCGACAAACAACCGAACACGAGACAGATGTCGAGGGCTAATCACCAAATTATGCGACGTGATTCGCCGTTATTAATTTGCGCTATCGTTTATATAATTATTTATTTATTTTGAATTTGAATACGCTTTCGATTTCGCTTCATTTATGCATTAAGAGTTTCGCATTTCAATCATGCGTCATAATACTATTATCATCATTCGTGCGAAATTGTAATGCAGCGTGCACAATTTAGCAAATTTCACTATGTGCGTTATTTTTTTTTTCCACTACATCCGAGAATATTTGATACGCAAAAGAATAATTGATAAGAACGGAATTCGGAGCATTAGCGATTCCGCGTAAAATTAATATTTATTTTGCATAAAAGATAAGGGGCGAAGCGTGGCTAATATTTATATGACTTTTATTCAAATGAAAATATTCAAATATAGACTAAATTATGTATGTAATTTATTAATATAATTTATGCGAATATTTGACTACATTTATAGTGAAATGTATTGAAATGTTAATGAATTGAAAATTAGCGCCGTTAGCACGTTCAGAGATGTTAATTCGTTTTATTTTATTTTTTATATAAGATCTATGACTGAATATATAACCGATTCTAATTTTGCACGTTAAAAACGTTCCAGATACCGTGTTAAATATATAATAGTTTTATTTTTTATGATACATATTCTACTAAAACCGCATAAAATCAACGCAACGAAGTTAAATCGATTGAATAAAAATTAACGTTGATGACATAAATATGCGTCATATGTAATACGATCGTTAAGAGCCGCTCACGCATTTATGCGTCATTCGATATCGACAACGATTCTAAATACATTTCCATAAAAAATGGTAAATATTTATTTTTATTAAAAATATATAACATAAATAACAATAATCATACACTGTATTTTGTTTTATATAGTGATATTCTTAACTTATAGCATCAGATCTACATGATGTAAGCTATTAATGAACAGAATTAGATCTATTTTGTATTGTGCTGATTTTTTTCTTTGTTAACGCGTATTAATCTTATTCTTAGAAAATCCTGAATATTATTAATCTCAGTTCCATCATTATTATCATTTGCTAGCCACACGGCTCTCACTCGCTGAGGGCATGGGCCTTACCAAACTCTTGAATGGCAGTCGAAAGCCAACGGAATTTGAGTCTCATACGTGGTGTGAGGGCTCCCCTTAAGTGTCCATATCGCGAGGACCCAAGCCGTCTTGGTATGTGGTTTTTTGTAAAGAGTTCCCTATTTTGGCCTTTGCTGGCATTGGACGTACATCTTCTACCATGTTGGTATCGGATTTTACCCTCTCAACTGTGTCCAGGCAAATAGGAGGGGTTTTGTCTCAGTATTCGTTTATTCTCTTTTCTAAGGCATTATCAGCGCATAACGAGTCACGAGTGACAAGATAGCGAGCGACCACACACACACATTATATAGATATACACAGGCATACATATGCACAACTGCCCAAAACGAGTCTCAAGTAGCCGGTCGCAAGTGATTATTAGCGCTGTCACGCAATAGCAATCCTTTCATAATGGGAAAGACTTCCTCAGAGAGGGGTAATTTATTAGAAAGAAGGAAGAGAAGCGAAATTATCGAGACTAGACCAATTATTGATCAACAGATTAGGGTTTTCCTTCCCAAGGTATACTGTTTCTTCTACCTTGTTGGTATCGGGTTTTACCCTCTCGACTGTGTCCAGGCAAAAGATTATTTGCATATATATATTTACACCGAATTGTAACTGGAGATGAGAAATGGATCGTTTACGATACCATAAGTGGAGAAAAGCAATGGGTTACTCTGAATCAACTCACGTTCTTACCCCCTAAACCCGGAAATAACACTCCGAAGAGTACGTTTGAGCATTTAGTGGGATGTGAGAGGAATAATTTATTGCGATATAATAAGACCAGGTGAAACAGTTACTGCAGAAGTTTACTGTCAACAATTGGGAAGAATTCTTCACCAAGAAAAAAATCAGGAGTTTACTTGGGAGCTTCTGTCACATCCTTCATATTTCCCAGACCTTGCTCTTTCCGATTACTGTCTCTTCTGGTCTATTTCATAAGGAACATTTAAAGAGAAAAACATTTCAATATAAAAATATTTAAATGATTAATGAAAGAACATAAATGCGCGATTACTTTCGGGTCCCCCTAATATTAGCAATTCAATTAAAAAAAAAATGAAAATAAGCGTCATCGCGTGAGATTACCATTTAGATTACGGAATGTATCCACGAGAAAATAAAATAAAAAACGCGGCCCCGAATGAAAAGTAGTTTTTCATCGCATTTCCACATTTTCGTGACCCCACTCTAAAGCAGGTGATCATTGCTACGTTATCGCGGAGCGGGCCATCTCCGGGAAGATTTGGGCTCGTTGCCAAAGCTGAGCAAAGGCTTTGCTCATACCGAATGCGGTTTTGAAACCAGAATATGGTTTTCCACTCGCCGGTATTAAATCACGGAGTCTGCGGCTGTATCGCGCCCACTGCGGCAGTATACAGAATGCAACCATTAAACAGAATCAGATTTTCAATCCGGAGATCGTACGCGTCCACAATAAATTTTCCAACTAATTTTTCCTACGTATATTTATCCCCCCGTATTATGATACGAATACATCGAGTACACGCCGCGATATATCATTGTTATGGCCAATATACCGTATCCTCGCACCGAAACGGCCAGGAAATGAACGCCAATGCATCAAAAGCACAGATTGTCGTTTGTGTTGAACGCGGATCCAAAAGAGGGGGAGGGCCCTGCATCTATGCCAAAAATAGTAATTTATGGCAATAAAAAAATTCACCGTATTTCGTAGCGTGTCCATATTCTTCTATGCCCATAGAATATGTCGTACAAAAAATACACAGTTATAATCGACTCGAAAAGATTGATGCCGTAGAATTTAAATATATATATATTAATAATGGCGAATATATGCATTTATATAGAATTTTTCATAATTTTGGCAAACACGCATACCACACTCTTTCTATTCCCAATGCATATTACGTCTCATACGATAAACATGTGCTAATCAATAGCAGAATTTCGCATAGTCACAATCAATCGTCACATTTAATAAAAAAAAAATGGCATACATTGCGACAGTAAATATTGGTTTGCGATCGCTAACAGTACATTCACCGTCGAATATTATTACGAATCACACAATATTCGCGGGGGTAAAATTCAAAACTGATAGCCGAAGCGACGACAGGAAGTGGAGTTGACACATGGCTGTAACAGCAATGCTACCGATACCTGCAGTAAAAATATTTAAACACGTAAATATATGTGTATCAGTAGTTCTGTACCGTGCCATTGATAATGAGTCGCTCAATGCCCCATTGTTGATGACTGCATCTATTGTATTATTATGCAAATCCACGGTTCTCAAATGGATTATTTAAAACGCGGTCATTCCGCGTTCATAACATGTTACAGTAATGATCCAATAAAAATAAATGAGGCCCGTTTCGTCGAATAACAAAAATATTCCGCGTTTAAAAACCAGGGGTCCGATGTAATTATCCGCATTTTTATCGTCAGGTATGTTGAGGAGAGACTGGGGAAAACCTGGATGAGGAAACTGATACGATTTGATTCACCATTTCATGGAAAAAAATACATCGATGCTCATCAATTTAAAAAAAATATGTTAATAATATAAGTAAAGAAAATGACCAGTTTTTTACGCGGTTTGTAATACTGTTAAAAATATGAAATTATTTCTACAGAAAACCGTCAAAATAAGGGCATTTAAAGCTGTTAAAAAAATACGTTTTACTCAATATTTTTACACGGAAAACCGTGACGTTTTATGAAAACATTTGGTATTAAGGATAGCATTTGTTTCATACGAAGGTCAGGAATTTGATTCTCATTCAGCACGGTTTAGTGGATTTATTAAAATTACTTGATTTGAAAAAAATGGTTAAAAAACGATTATCCAGGTTTGATATAGCATGATATATTTAATTTAATATAAAACTGTCGAAGAAAACAGACAAATCACTTTCGCACTGCATCTGCAACCTAACAGAAGGAGAATCAAGTGGTACTGGTTTAACTCCATCAATATAATATAATAATATCCATTTTTTTGTAATAATATGACTACCATGGATATGTATAACAGAAAGACTCAAAATTACCATTCACTGATAAGATTTGATAAAGATTTTAAAGATGCAAGGGGAATCAGTCTCTCACACCAAAATTCCACGCAGTGTCAAACCACGACACTGGTTAATTTCAATATTTTTTCATAAATTTATTCAACGCAGGAAATAATTTATTTAATTAGTTCCAACGCGCCGAACTGTCTACATAAATATATTTATAAAACATGCGGAGGTAACGAGTCACTTCCACTTACATACCCCTTCAGGCAGTATTATAAAGAATTACCAGAATTCATAGTTTTCGTCAGACACGTATCCGACTAATAACTTAGCTCAGTTGCGGTTAACACGTTGCGGTCCGGCGGACTCGAAAACGCGTCCTCGCGGGCCAACGTAGAAGTACGGGGGACGCGATTTCGAGTCCTCGTTGTCGCTGATGTTTGAGGAGCGTTATTACACTACACGGATACGCAGACCATACTTTGAGAAGTTTTGAACTACTATTTTTTTTACATAGAGATAACCTTTCTGAACACAACAAAAAAATATTGACCTTACTTAAATGGTATCAGAGTTACACGATTTAACTGAAGTACTTAACTTTTGCTATTTTTTTTCGCGAAATCGCCCGGCTCAACGCAAAACTCGGCGCGGAACCCAGTGGACCGGAATGTGTTAACTCACATTATCGAAATAATATGCATGTTACCTACAAGACTTAACAATTTCATATCTTCCTTGTAGTTTTTCAATTCCTTTATTAATCGAAATACTGGTTCAAGTGGTTTCAACACCTGCTTATGAAAACATTTATTATCGTGGTGAATAATTATTCTCTTTCTGTTAAACAAAATCAGAGGTTTGATTTTCGCTTCACCTAGTTTTATTAATTCGTAGTAAATTATTCCTCTCACATACCACCAAATTCCCAAAAGTACTCTTTGGAGTGTTGAACCAGGTTTAGGGGGTAGGAACGGGAGTTTGATTCAGAGAATGCCATTGCATTTTTCGACGTATGTCATCGTAAACGATCTATTTCTCATCTCCAGTTACAATTTGGTGAAAAAGGGGAACGTTTGAATCCCAAATTTACATCTACGCCCTGTCAGCACTTCACCATAAATGTATTTAATAGATTCTGTGGCATCAGTTGGGATACAAACTGCACTCAAACATTAGGTTATAGAATGCGCGATTACTTTCGGGTACCCTTAATATATACCTCAATTTATGCGATATTTCGCATATTATGTCAATTATAATCAGAATATATGCTTTGTCCATTTAATGAATTGTATTTTGTCTGCTAATCACCGCGCGCTGTAACAGTCGGCCTCGTCGACGATGGAATTTCGACGTGCACTCGTGCGCAAACACATGCGTCCACGACAACAGCGCCATAAATCGCGTTAAACGCCAGAATCAACGATTATACACGAGCATACAGATGTAAAATTGCGTTAGCCCGAGAATATCTGATTCTCAATCAAGTGGCAAACGAGCATTGTCTGAATGTGGTGTCATTGAAACGTACACAGCGTATTGCATACAGGATCTCGGGCTATTGAAGCGTCGCGTTAACCAGGTATGGAGTCGCGGGTCACATAATGCATCCCACGTTCATTGTCTGGTCACGATGAGTAATGCAGTGTTATTGCTGTCACATCACGCCACGGTTGACTCAGCCGAGGAGCCGGCAATTTGAGGACCCGATCCCGACGCCGTGTCCGCTCCCGATCCCCACGCAATTACACAGGATTAGATTAGAGGTTGCGTGTCGTAATTAACACTTGTCTACCGAACGTAATTACGTCAAAGAGTCGACGGCGCGGATTTGACGTCTAACAAGTCGGTAATTGACGTGCGCTTATTGGAAGACATTCCAAATTGTATGTCAATGCAATGAATGACGTGGAGCCAGCGGGTTTTTTTTCACGAATACACACCGTGTATATATTAAATCGCCTGTCAGAATCTTTGACGAAATCGACAGTGAGACGAAAGGCTGAAAAAAAAATAATTAAACGGAATCGTCGATGAAGAATATTGCAGACGGCAATACCTCTAAGTTAACCGTTCGAATATAACAAATAACACCGATTGCACTTATATTATTTATCATAAATTTAAACGAAACTCGTTTCCTTTCTTCGTCTAGACTCGTTATGAATACAATTAATAATGACATTCTATCAAAACCGTATATGTTAAACGAGGTTAAACAGAAAAAAATATCTAAATTATGTCAACATGACATATCTAATTATTAATTAAAAATGTTATAATAATTATTTAAAAAAATCATTCACATTAGTTATATTTAATAAATATGTCATATTTCCCTCGATTTATAATACTCATAAAAATAAATGTATAACAAAAAGGTTACATACTACTGATACAATGGTGCAGTAGCAATTATTTACGTATCGAGAGGCTATAAAGCCTCTGACGTCAATG